>BQNB010059192.1:0-37433 GCA_026074375.1 Tanacetum coccineum | reverse complement strand
GTTCATACTCGTCTCATATCGGATACCATTAAGCCCACTCATTTATAATTCATTACTTACATAAAGAAGCGTCCCAATTTATGTAAATAATGGATTGATAAACTTATGGTTCGGGGATTTACAATTTCTTTATTTAACTGAAGAGGCGTCCCAATCCTTTCAAATAAAGAGATTATAAATCATCCTACTTAATAATTCCCGATGTAATACGCGTACTCACATAACCTTGACATGTCGCTGCATGTGCTCTAATGAGTAAGGGACGAGTGTTCAAAAACTCGTCTTCGGAGACAGGGAGTAAAACAATCAGGGGAGAACGACATAGTGTTCAAAATAGTTGATGAGTACTCGGTTAGAGTAAATACGATGAAGGTCCTTATAAACGAGTTAACATAGCAATTATCGTATCAATCCTCATATTACAAGTCCCGCCCATACAAGACTTGCAATACTTAGATTCATACATAATCCCATGTAAACAGAACTGTGACGGGCTTTGTTAACATAGCAATTATCATATCAATCCTCATATTACAAGTCCCGCCCATACAAGACTTGTAATACTTAGATTCATACATAATCCCATGTAAACAAAATGTGACGGGTTTTTCTACAAAGCAAATTATCGTATCAATCCACCTATTACAAGTCCGCCCATTACAAGACTGTAATACATAGATTCACACAAAAATCCCTGTAAACAGACTGAGACGGTATTGTTTACATAGAATTATCATATCAATCTTATATAAATACAAGTCCCGTCATACAAGACTTGTCATACTAAGATTCCATACATAATTCCCATGTAACAGAACTGTACGGGTTTTTCTTACATAGCAATTAACATAACATCCTTATATTACAAGACCCCGCCCATACAAGTACTTGTAACACATAAATTCATACATAATTCCTGTAAAAAAAATAATGACGGTCTCCGTGTAATACAATATAGTATAATGCTATGAAGAAAAATAATATCCTTAGAGACCATTGTTTAACTTACAATGTCTGAGAACGAAATGAGACCATTGTGCAACTCACAATGTCTAAGAAGTAAGATGAGACCATTGTGCAACTCACAATGTCTGACGAGTAGAATGAGACCATTGTGCAACCCACAATGTCTTAAGAAACGCTCTGGTATTTATATAAATAACTCTTATATAAATAAACGTGCGATATACGCAAAAGATGTAAGCATATATATTACATATATGAATTAAAGTAAACACTTAAGGTAGACAAGTAACCTAACAAGTACGCAAGTAGTTGGTATCACTTGAAAATTATTGTTATGCAATGTTTTGTGAAAACTGTTATATAGACTAGGGTAAAATAGCAACCTAGTTCTACTATAAACCAATCACTGATACCAATCTGTAACATCCCCCAAAAATCATAACAACGCAGCTGGAATACCACTGGGTGCTACTTCATAAGAACACACTCTAGAATCAATAAGAACGACCTCTAAATGTGTCGTTTGTAAAACAATCTCGTTGATTTTCTGAAATCAAAATAATAGTTTGTCCGTACAAATTGCATCACATGAAAAGCATGAATGTATGACGCCAAGCACATCAAGTAAGCCAAGCACCTAAATTACCTGAAAAAACATGCTTAAAACGGTCACATAAAGTTGGTGAGTTCATAGGATAGTTAATAAGTAAGAACGCTAAGTTCCAATAAATAATATTTGCCCACTGTATCATCACGTACATGTAAAACGATAAAGACTTACTGTCACCCTACAGTATCATAAAATGAATATATGACCAGCCCATTCAACCCGTTTAATATTCTCAAAGTTGTAAGCCTAAAAGTTGACATCAAAGTTTGTAAAGTATGTCTGACTATTTCGATCCTTAAATAGTCACAAAATGTATTAATATACGTTCAAATCCAAGATTTGTAAAATATGCGTGACCATTGTATCCAATACAATAGTCACCATCTGTGATTATGATTACCCACCTAAGTTCATGAAACTGTGACGTAGACTTATTTGTATGCCACTTTATTCAAGGCACAGTAAGAATATACCCATCGTAGGTGTTCCTTCCAAGAACACCCGGGCAAATATAAAAGAATATGTTCCCCCGTTACCGGTGTCCCCTCCAAGGACACCCGGGCAATAATAAAAGAATATGTTCCCCCGTTACCGGCGTCCCCTCCAAGGACACCCGGGCAACAATACTTACTAAGAGTTTGTGTCCCCCTAGGGTGCCCAAATACCAATCTTAAACCGACATGGTAACACGTTCGTTTACCCGGTGAAAGCTCGTCACCCGAACGGGGATTGTCAATCCCAATATGATATAACTATAAACAATCGCGCTCACACCTCCAAGGTGATATACAGTTCAATGCACCTAAAGCTAATCCATAATCATAAAAGTATAGTATGCCTTTACGTTCAAAAACTAAACCAAGTATTGTAAACTCCCACGCGAGATATATAAATAATATTGAAACCAAAAGGTAACAACCTGTAAAGCATTTGTAAACAATCATGTCTCACCCCAAAAGATAAATTGTAAAAAACCATAAAACATGGGGCTATAAACTCCACCTTGATGTTTCAGAACGATTGAGAGATAAGGTCATCTAATTATGCACAATACGAACGGAAGACGAAGCGGCTCGATCAAGAAGTTGCAGCTACTCTTAACGGCTAAGTCCCACTAGCCTAGGATAATGAATTTGGGTTTCCCTATTTAAAAAAGAAAATTATTTTTTTTTAAAGTTAAAATTTAAATTGGAATAGTCACCTCAACACGTCACGTTGAATAAAGATGCAGAATTTAAAGTTGTAATAGGTTTGGAGGTGGTGTAAAAAGATAAAATTGACAATATAACGCAAAGTGTGTAATATAATTCCTATATAAATTAACATATGGAAAAAAAAAATAAACCCTTATATAATTCATACCGTTAATTATATAACAAAGACAGCAATCCAAAGATTTCTGAAAAGTATATAATACCTTGTAGGTATTATATAATAAGTGTGAGTAAAATAATTAAACCAATTAGTCTGACTCGTTTTCTGAAACCATTACTTAATTTAATAAAAAGATCTTGTAAACACCGTATTCTTACGTATTATTAAGATTACCAATTAAATTAACCGATGGTTGTAAAGCCTTTTACAACAATTATTAGGTTATCTTCTAGCTGACAATTATAAAATATAATATAATATTTTAAAATCTCATATTTCGTTTCCTCAACGGGTCGCGTCTAAAATAATTGTCTCAATGTAAAAGTATAGTTTCCGTTCATTGGTCGGGTTATTGTATAATACAAGTCAATGTATCCTTTAAAAATATAACTTGGTCCCTTTTTATCCGTTTATAACACAATATGAGTTTTAGTAAAACGTTACTAAATATTGAAATATATATATTTCGCCATGACCTTTCCGTTTATAAAACGATCCCAAGTCGAACGACTTTGTTGCAAATCCACTTTCCCAATTTAACATAAGAAAACAATCTAACAAGTTCAAGGGGGCTTATTTAATTATCGTTTAATAAACATTATTTCCATATTGTAACTTCGTACGAACAAATGTAAATTTATATTCCTTACCAGTCTAATATAAAGAATCTGAAAGGATAATTAGTCACATTTATTAACCAATTAACCACCGGTCGATTTTAATAATTTAAAACAAATCTTGATATAAATTTAAATAGTTAAGTTTATGAATACCAAACTAACCCTCGTTGATCACACTATCCTTTGTTGCCTACTCTAAATCCAAAAACGCCCCCTATTCATGATTACACAAACCCAATCGGCACCCTTTTGTGCCCGCTGTCCCAAACAGTCCCTTCGACTGTTAACCCACAACCAAACGCCCCTTGTGGGCTGTCGAGCACAACCAAACGCACCCCTTGGTGCCACATAACAACCAAACGCAGCTGCTGCGTTTTAACAACCAACCTGAACGCACCCTATTGAGCAACCAAATCAAACAGAGCCTTGTGGGCTGATAAACACGAAATAACGCACCCTATGCTGGTGGAGACCAGCCAAACGCACCCTATGGCTGTGAGACAACAAACCCAATGTCTTCTTTTTCTGTTTTATAGCAGCCAAACGCACTCATGTGCGTGGCTGTTAAGCCAAACGTACCTCGTGGTGCTTATGCACACATCGAACGCACCCTCTTAGGTGTAAATCTTCCCGCAAAAACCAAGCCAACTCGACCCAATATGGCCTAAAAACCAGAAAGCAAACACACCTGGTCCTGTTGTTACTCTATCAAAGCACCCTATCGGTTGATAAAACAAACCAACACGCCCCTAGGTGCATAGACAAACAAACATCACCAGTTTGGTGTAGTGTTGTTGCTTAGCGAGTACTCAGGAGCCGGGGAGACGTCACCGGGCAAGTGTTAGCTAATGTAACGAAACCATATGCACCATGTAGGGTGGCTTGCCACTCCCACACGCACCCCTTTGTGTTCATATCATAAGCAAACACACCCTTGAGGGGTTTATATTCAAACCAAACGGACCCTTCTCGGGTTGATATTAAAAACCACACGCACCCATATGGTGCTGTGAAGGTGTTGGTGGTGAGGAGGTGAGGGAGGTGGTGGTGGTGTGGTTCGGCTATGTAGATGGTGGCGGGACTGTGATGGTGTTGGTGGTGGATATAGGCGGCGTGAAGAGGTGAGGTAGCGTGTTTGTGATAGAACGGCTCACGAGTGAGCATTTTGGGATTCGCCGGAGAAGTCCGCCGTAAAACTTTTCCGGCGCGGCGTGGTGGTTGCCGTCGAGGGGAGGGGCTGTCGGAAAAACATGGTGGGGGAGAGAGACTATTGATGTGTGTATATGTGTTAGTGGTAATGAAACTACAAATTTTTATAACATAATAAATATAATAAAAAGTTATAATAAAAGTGCAAAGTTAAAAATAGTTTGAGGGGTCTTTGTGTAAATATTAACTGAAGATTTGAAACTTACGTTCGGGGACTGCGTTTGAGCGACTTAAACGGATGAACAACGCACAAACATGCGCCATGTTTTTCTAATCATTTTTCTGATAAAAATGAGTATTCACTTGATAGTGTTTCATAAATATTTTTATAACATTTATAAAAATATCTGTTATTTATTTTGTGACTCAAAATAAAAAATGGATTTTAACCCGAATATTCGCGTTTTTCAACAAACGCTCTTTTCTTTAAAATGCTAATGATATTATTAAATATTTTATTATAAATTAATAAAAGATGGAAAAATTAAATATAATTTTAAATATTTTCTAGCGTCTGAACGCGTTGATTCTGTTTCTAAAACCTTTGGCGAGGCTATTTTAGCCTATTCAGTCTCGATTTCGGTCTCGTAAAACTAAAAATTGTCAGGAATATCCGTTCCACATCAATTTGCTTATAGAGTCGAGTCGTGAAACCATGATTTAGATGGTCGTTCTTTTAAGTCAAGCCAGACCCTAAAAGTCAAAGGGTAAAATCGTCATTCGAAATTTCGAAAATTCTCGGATGTTACAGTGTAAAACATTGTTATATCAGTCAACTAATAAAGAATCATATAATAAAAGAATTTAAAAAGGTATTATTTTTACCACGTCGACTAATGACCGGCAATCCCAAGTTAAAATAAAGGCGGTAACGTAAACAACCAGTCATACAAACATGAGTAACCTAGATAAACAAATTGAAACTTTAGTAACTTAGGCGAACTTTTGGGCAAACTTTACTAATTTCTTTGTATATTAACCTTGATAGGTCTTGTTTATCTAGAATCATACATAATCAACCATGGAAGCTTGTAGAGAATAGTAAAGGAGGGAAAGTGTTCCAAAATTCAAATGTTATAAAATGGAGGGAAAGGGAAAATGTTTATTACAAGGCATCACCCTCTAATGATGATTAGAGGGGTATTTATAGGAGAAGGAAGGAGCATTCCCTTCCTTTATTTTTCACTTCTAGTCCCTAATCTTTGGTAATTATGCTATTTCTTTCTTTTAGCATAATATACCTTATTACAAGCTACTTTATTCTAAACAAAATAAAGACTATTAACTAAATATAACTAAACCATATAATCGACACTTTTTATGAACCTAACAATCTCCCTAAAGTGTCGATATGCTAGGCTTCTCTTCGAGGTCTCAAGTGTCTTCCCATTTACATACATCTCCCATTCTTCTCCATTTTGATTACTATACTCAATCTACTATCAATCGCTTCTTCAACAATTTTAGAACTCAACTTCATCATCGTTGCGTTTCATTTTAACATAGCCATACTTCACATCATTATTGTAACTCTTTAATCCTTCTAATACTCTGTTCAGCGTTGCATCACAAAACTTATGAATCTCTGAATGTCTCATCACCCTTTTCTCTTCTTGCTATTCTTGAAATGATTCCTGCACGGCCAAAATGATTGAGTAACATTTTATGCTTTTCAACTCCTGGGAAAGATATTGTTGGTGCAGTGAGGTTAACTTTATGTTGATAACTTTCAATTCCAAGTTGAAAATCATGCACTCTCTCCCATATCACTGAACTTCTGATGAATACTGATAAAGACCATAGCAACCCAGATTCCAGCATAGTCTGGAACCATGCCATTCAATATCAGCAAATACATAACCATCAATATCCTTCTTATTGAGATTCTTGTAATCAGGCTTGGTAATCGACACAATGCACTCATTAGCTCTTCTTGTAACTTTCTAGTGTGATAACTTGTGTTCATTAACCCAATTCCCAGAATGTTCTTGATGACTTTAATGATTCTTGAATTGAAAAAACCTGATCCATTGTATTTTCCAAGATCTTCTGTCTCTTTAAGTAGAAGATCTCGCCATGAGGATCTCTTCAATGTTCAACACCATAACGAGCCATAATGATAATTCTTAACACACTATTTTTACCCATCTGGAAGTTCGTTCTTCAATATCATCATCATTGAAAATAATTGCAGGAAACTTATGAAGTGACAATACTATCTTCTCGGGCCCTGAACTTCTTTCTTTAGATACAAAAGATCTTGATTTATCAGAGATAGTGCTGGAGCTTCAGGATCTAGCTGACAACTAAGAACTAGAGGTGTGGTCTTTCGTAGATGTGGAGAGACAAGAATTTCTTTTCTACTTTCCCAAACAATGTCACTTTTCAAGAAATTCTTCATCTGATTAATATGATATTGATGTTCATCTCTTGAAGTACATCTTTGTCTCAACATCTCATCAGCCATTTTCTTTAACTTTGCTTCATCAACAGTCAATGATACTTCTTCTATAATATCTTGTGACACTTGCTTCGTTGGTATTTCATCATCATCTGAAGCATAAGAATCAATACAAAAATCATAATCATCTACTTGCTCTTGATTACCTGAAGTTGATAGACCTCGTTCCTCTTCATTGACTTATCTAGACGCTGACTCTCCAGACACATATGCTTCGTACTCAGATGTCTTCTGCCGCTTTGCACTATTCTCCCCCTCAGGATAAACATCATCATGAGGATCGTCCTGATCTCTTGGGTGAACGACAGAAGGTCTACATGTAGTTTGTGGTACCTGAAGATTCTCAAACTTCATCTAAAGTGCAAGCCATATTGCTATATCTTGTTGCTGCAACTGAGGATAGTTTTTCATGGAAAGATATAATTGATATTGTTGTTCTAGAACATAGAGTGTTTGTGATTGAGCTGGATGAACATAAAGGATGTGACCAGACATATAACTTCTTACTGACGCATCAACTTGAGAAGGGATTTGATTATCAATAGCTTTCTGAATTTATGAGGAAATTTCACCTTGTATATTCCTGCGATCTTGTAAAATAGCTTTAGCAATCATCCGTTCCATCTCTTCTTTAGTCCTTTATCTCTCCAGAATCAGTCCTTCCGCAACATACACTGGAACTTAATCTCGAACCTGCTCAGGAATTTCCTTTTTAACATGCTCCTTAATATGCGTATCTACCATAATGGGTAATGATTCGACCATTACTTCTTGGAGATGATCAACAAGCGTATCGAATGACTTCCTTGACAAAAATCTCTCTTTGAGATGTCCAAATAAATATGTATAACATCCCTGTAACTCCTGAAAGAAATTCTTGTATCGTTTGAACCGAGCAGGTTTGGCTTTGAATAATGATAGAAGCCGATTTGTTTTAGGTAATTTGGTGTTGTGTGATCTTGATGATGATGTTGTTTGAGTATCAGTTACCGTCATACCATAGAGTTTCTCAATTATCCGGAAACGAGATAAGTAGGACCTAGGATATCATACTTTGTTGTGGGGAAATTATGTATCCAGACTCCACTACCAATCTCCCTTTCCGCCCTTCGCTTTAATTCATACACTTCATCAGTTATTTCATCCTCCTCTTCATTAACATTGACAGGTATGACAACATTAGTAATTTCCACCTCTTCATCATTTCAGACTTTCCTTATCACTCCTGGGCTCTAACCTAGTGCCGTGAAACTTTGGTTCATCATTCCTAGGAGGTAAACTATCATCAATAACATTCTCAGATCCTTCCACATCATTTCAATCTCTATAGACGCCAAGTGCATGATAGACTATGTCCTCATTTCACTCTAGCTTCTTTCACTTCTCTACTTTGTGCTCAGCACGACTTTTTTTTTATTACTTTAAAAGTAAACATGTAAGATCAATCTCATATGCTTTAATCAATATTGGCACTAGAAGCTGGTGGAGTAGACGTGTAGATCTTCCTTTCAAAGAACGAAAATGAATCATAGTAGATCGTTTTGGAGCACTTGACCTCTGCATATCCTATTTAATGGTAGGTGACATAGGGGCGCTAAGTGTCCTATGTGTTCCTTGGGTAGACTCAGTCGGTTGTGACCGAGTCAGAGGAACATCTAACCCAAACACCTCCACAAACATCTTATAATGCTCCGTATGCTTCATCTCTTCAGTGATCATCCAATCTGGAATTTGCATGCCAACTTTATCTTTGTGTCTCCCTGAATTAAAGATATTTTACATTATATCATCATTTTGCAGGTTGTGATACATGTCACGAGCACTTCTTGAATTTTTAAGGAACTGGTCATAGTAAGACTAATTAGATCATTGTAAATCTTGGATAAGGAAACAAAGATGTTGGAGATGAAGAGAATAGTAAGATTCCGTTCCCACATAACTCTAGCATAATCCACGTAATGTAATTGTCAAGAGCCAATACATCATTTGCATATATCCTGCAATGGCGGTTGATCCCATCCAGTGACACGTGTTGTCAAGCATTTAGAGAATATCTTGCATAATGTTTTGGCCATGTTGCAGAAGACCATTGTCTTAAAGCTATGACGATGTCTTCAGTCCATTTTAAAGCCAAATAGTTGTTTATAAATGAACTATGCAGAAAATGATGGTGGTGGCACGAATGAATTATGATTGTTGTCATTTGCGTGAGGTAAGTATAAAGGATTGTATCAGAAGTCATCCAGTAGGTTAAGAGAAAGAACTTTCATGTCTAGCATAAACTTGAGCCTAGTACTTATTTTTGAACCGTCAACCTTCAAATGTATGCCAAAAATACATAAAAATCCATTTGTACGAAGGAAGAAGCTGCAATGCTGAATCGTAATGGATGATTCTTGATGATGTTCGTCAGAATTTTGCTTTCCGGTGGGCATTGCACATGTTCAAGAATTTTGCTTTTGTTTGGAGGACACAGTTCGTCTGGATGAACATCAGTTGCATGTTGTTGTTGTGCCTTGATGATTACTGAATGAATAAAATTATGATGTTTTAGTGTAACAAATAATTCTTTGACATTTTGTCCCTTTTCCACTCATCTGTTTTATATTTATGGCAATAATTACTTCTTTGTTGGGCTAATTTTGGGCTTGGGCTGGTCCGGCTCGTTAAGTGGGTTACGGGCTGGCCCAATAAGATCCGAGGGCATCGCTGGATTCGTTTTTCCGTGCTCTTTCTACTGGCATGCTTGGAGACTTTTCACGACTTCATCTTAGCTTGAGTAAAATTAAACTTGACTAATTTGAGCCCGATAATTCCCGTTTTTGCGCCGTTTCCAAAAAATACCAAACAAACATATTTGCAATATAATTAAGCATTTTTAGTATTTTTAGTCCAATTAATAGTGTTTTTCGGGTTATAAATGATGTGTATTTTAGCGCTCATTAGTATCATAAAAATAGATTTTGAGAACTTTTTCCAGAAATCTTTTGACAAGAACTTTCTTTGTAATGATAACATAGAATCATATAATCACAAACCCACAATTGAATGGACACTAAGACACTCACTCCTCATTCTATTCATTGCAGAAAATGGCCGAAACCGGACATGTCTTAGTCCACTTAAACAATTGAGATTTGGATTTTCAGATTCAAGTTAAAAAACTTTTTCACTTTCACTTTTTGTCATGATTTATAAACAATGAAGACAAACATATCTAATTCAATAATTGAATAGACACTAAGTCACTCACTCAAAATCCCAATTCAAGTTGAAATTTGTTTTTCCCCCAAAACCGGGACATGAGCTAGTCCTAGTTAAACAATTACGAATAGATATATATGTCCCACAGCTTAGAATTTATAGAAACTTGATTTCTTTTTCAAAATTATTTGATGTTTTCACCACACATGAGAAACTGATCTTTATGTTCACAAACATATCAAGTCATAATCATCACAAGCATTAATCATCCAAAATTATTATCTTTCGCAAACAACTTCATGTTTCCACAAAACGAATTTCTACTGAAATTTGACATTTTGACTCTACCGAGTTTGAATTTATGACCCTCTGAGTTTGTCCATTTGAACCCTTACCGAGTTTGACTATTACTGAATTTCTCAAACTAATATAAACCATGATTCATTTTAACTTATGTAGGAACCAAACTCGATTCTTTTATGTTATAATATCATTTTTCATACGCCAAACAATAGAACAAAAATTCAAAAACTCGATAATAATCAAACACCGATGAACACGAATAAACTTCCGAATTTTCATTTAGCTACTAGATTAATCCATTCCCTAAGTATTTATCACTTATTTTTCCATAAACATAGTTTCATATCATCCTTGATTCAATCTTGTTGCTTAAACACAAACTCGGTAATCCTAAAGTTTACCGAGTTTAAACTTGATAATGCAAAATCATCTATTATCTGAATCACAAGTCATACCCACTTACGTTTGAGATAGAAAAATAGTTGTGATCGTTGTCATGCAAACATTTCGAAAGACTTTCTTTGCTTTTCCCACACAAAAACTCGATAAATTTGACTCGTAAAAGAAAAGTAAAAATGAAAAACTTTCTTCCCTTTATAGCCACCGAAAAAGATTCAGAAATTACACGTTCAAGTCCTTTAGTTTTAACATTCTAATTTCGATTTTATTTTTTATCCAAAAACTCCCCCTCGAGTAATGAAGTCATTTCAAAATTTGTTCATCATTATCAAAACTCCCACCTGATGGAATGAAATCATTACTAAGCTCCGTAGTCCGAAAATGAAGATGTGTTGAGTTAAAAATAAACACCCCCCCCCCTTGAAAATATAGCAGTTTTTTCAATACAGTTTATTTGAAGAGATCGTTGTTTTTTTATTTTATTTCGAAAGATTATATGATGAAATTTTGAAGTTAAAAGAATTATTATTATTATTATTAATTTTTAATAATGAAAATGTGACACACTTTTTTGTTTTTTTGTCTTTTTTCCAATTTTTCATTGTATTTGAAAATATATTTACATGTTTTTTGATGTATGATCTTTTCAAAAAGATAACTTTGTCAGCTTTCCAACTGTGTTGGAGTCATACATCTCATACCAATGCGATGAACTAGATACTCAAAGCGTTCTTTTGTAAGAAGCTTATAAATTACGATTCCCGCAGTTGGATCTGTCCCGACAAAGTAAATTCCATATTACCATTCTCAACTATTTTCCTTAATAAAATGATACCGGTATGTCAATGTATTTTGTCTTTCGGAATGTTGAAACTAGTTGCAAGAGATAGCAATGGCACTCTTGGAATCACAGTACATCGGAATCCAATTGTAATTGTATCCATAGTCAAGCAGTTGAGTGCGCATCCAAATAACTTGGTGCACATCCATGGTAGAACAAGGAAACATATTCAGCCTCCGTATAGACATCGCAGTACAAATCTTGTTTCTTTGAAGCACCATAACTCACGAGTTTCCCCTAAGAATTTGCAATCGCTGATGTGCTTATTACAATCATCTTTACATCCTGCATGGTCCGCATCTGAATAGGCAATTAGTTCAAATCCGGAATCCTTCGGATACCATAGGCCCATGTTATAGGACTGTCTCAGGTATCGAAAGATCCGTTTAACCTCTTTGAGGTGTTTGACCGTAGGACGTGCTTGATAACGAGCACATACAAAAGTAGCAAAAGCAATGTCTGGACGACTAGCTGTTAGGTACATAAGCCCTCCTATCATAACGACATAAGTCGTTGATCAGTATGAGTGCCTTTTAATCAGCATCAGCCTCTCAGGTCCATAGGTTACTCATTGAGTACACATTCATCAAGACCGATGTTCTTAACAACCTCTATTGCATATTGTGACTGACTTTGAATAGGCCATGGGGAGATTTGAATGAACTTGAAGTCCAAGAAAGAACTTTAGTTCACCCATCATCGACATTTCAAAATTATTTTTCATTAGTTTGCAAAACGTTTGAAAAATATTGGATATTTTGTTGAAACCAAAAAATGATGTCAACAACATATACTTGAACAAGTAATATGTACTTCCCCGTTGAAAAAAAAAACGTCCGAATGAACAAAGTCAGGTCAATGATACCTTTATGAAACCATGTTCAAAATTAGAAAAGAAGAAAATTGTCATACCATGCACGAGGTGCTTGGGTTTTAATTTTTAGACCGTATAGAGATTTAACAACCACTTAGACAGATCATGTAGTATCAGGATCATATAAACCCTTCAGGTTACTGACATAAAATTCTTCTTTCAAAGGACATGTGAGAAAAGCCGATTAAACACCCATTTGAAAGATTGTGATATTCTTAAGAGCACCCATAAGCAATAAACATCCTAACACCTCAAGATACGTATCCCCTCCCCCCCCCGCAACAGATAAAATGACTCTTCAAAATCAATGCCTTCTTCCTGCTTGTATCCTTTAGCCACAAGACGAGTTTTGTTTCAAACCACAATATTTTCAACATCACACTTGTTCTTCCAGAGCCATTTGAGAGCAATAACATTCTTTCCTTCTGGTCGTGGAACGAGTTCCCAAACTTGAAAGTCTCTCAAAATGATTCAAACTCTATCTTGCTGGACTCAGTCCAACTGTGGTCTGCCTAGCTTCTTTGATATTCTTTGGTTCAATAGTGCTGACGGTTAATGCATACATGCATTTCTCAGAATCTGTGTGTAGCCGTTGGCGAGTCATGACAGGTTTGGATGAGGTCCACCACTATATTAGTCTAGAGATGATCTTTTGTCCAAATGTGTGTTGAGGGTTGTACTTGGTGGAAATTCTGCACATTTGATGGCTCTAGAGCCATTGTAGATGAATCAATTTCCTCACTACTTGGAGGAGTATATGAAACAAATTGTAAATTGCCATCAGAATGAGCAAAATCTTCTTGATTGAATTCATCAGCCTCTGTTAAAGAGATTGGAGAGGTTTGTTCATCAGATGTAGTTACAATGGGAGGAGCCTCCTTTTTGGTCCACAATAATTGAAGAAGTCGAAAGGAGACTCTTCATTGAATTTGGAGTCGGTTTGTGCAGCTTAATTGAAGGTTGTATCAGAAAACGTCTTCTCAAAATATTCTTCAAACATTGGACTGAACAAATTATCCAAATCTTCTTTTGATGGAGTATTTGTCTCTTCTGCTGATGAATTATGATTTATGAATCGTTGAAGCTCAGGTTCTAAACAATCGTGTTCAGAAGCCATTGCTGTGAGCTTATCAAACTTGACATTTAAATGGTGTTCCAAAGATCTTTTTAGTGCGTCTATTATAGATTCGAAAACCTCTTGATGTTTCCGAATAACCAATAAAGACCACCAAGTCTGCTTTTGGTTTCATTTTTCCAAGATCTCGTCGTCATTTTGTTGGATAACACAATGAACCAAACACAAACAACGAAAATATTCAACATTCAGATTTCTGCCTCGTAATAACTCATAAGGTGTTTTGTTATGTCGTGTATGAATGATTGACCGATTTTGAGTAAAACAAGCAGTAGCCACTGCTTCAGCCCAAAGAAATTCAGGTAAGCGATGAAAGATAAGCATTGTTCGAGCAGCTTCAACAAGAGCATCTATTACTCCATCAACTACTCTCTAATTTGTTTAGCGTTTGAGCGTAGAAAATTGTTGCAGATGCCTCACTTTGTCATAATGAGCTTTAAGAGTTCCATTTTTTGAATTCAGTACCATTGACTGTAACGAATCTTGCATACTTTTTGGCTTTATAATTTAGTTGATCTTATCAATGAACTTCTTTATAATCTCTAGAGTTTTATCTTTTGAATGAAGAAAGTAAAACCCATATATATCTAGAATAATCATACCACGATCACAAGAAGATACTTTTTTTACTTTTTTCCATTGATTGAAGCTACCCGCATGTGGACCGCATAAATCCATATGAAGTAATTCCCAATTTAGAGTGATGCTACATTGAACTAATTTGAGTGGATGATAAGCTTTCTTTGGATTTATTACCTTCGTTTACAAGCAAACAAGGTGATCTATTCCATATTTCAACTTTGGAAGACATCAACCAAGTCAAGTCTGGTAATATCGTTTTATGGTTACCAAAAAAAAGATTGAAAGTCTACGGTGCCCATAGAGTAACCATGACTATGTCCCGAAGTTGCCTTAGTACATTAACAAACGATGAAGAAGCAGCCATGTTGAAAAAAAGGAGATATTATAAAAAATTTGATTCACGATCGCCTGTAAGCAAATTATCTCCTTCCAGATTACGCACGTAACATGTCTTAGAACGAAAAGCCACTTCTAAATCGCCATCATAAAATTGTCCAACGCTAAAGATATTATGTTCCAAGCATTCAACATAATATACATGACAAATAGTGACATTGCCCTGTATATAATCACCATAGCTTGTGATTGCTGCAAAATTATCATTTCCAAAGCGAACAGTGCCCATGAATTTCTCAATAAAAAATTTTAGCAGTGATCGATCACCCATCATGATGCTTTGACAACCACTATCCAACAATCGCACAAAACAGAATCAGAACAACCTGCAACACAAGAATGAAACTACACATGACAAGTGGGCATATTGACTACCCATTCTTAACAGAGAACGATTGTTTTTCAGAGACCACAATTTGTCTGACCCATTTGGGTTTGTGTTAAAAGGAGACCAAACAACATTTGGTTTTGATTTAAACCATTTTTTCCTGATTCGACTAGTTCGAATCTTGTTCTGCATGTATGTGCTAAAAGGCTTATCGCGTACATTTCTTCTCTTTGTACTAAGAAACCTCTCGTTAGGCTATTTGAGGTGCTTTTCCGACATCAATCTTAGGTGGAAACTACATAAAGTATCTAAAGACTTAGATAGTTGTCGAATCCTTAGAAAACTAGTCTTGCGTAACTAACATAATAGTATCCAAAGATTTTGGTGTTTCTAGATTAAGTGGATAAGGGTCTATACCGAACATTCGAACGCACTTCCAATTTAAAATTTGCAAAACAATTACAAGACATGGAACAGCACATTTTTGCATACCAAGAAACACAAACAAAGTTTTCACTTTAGAGCGTACTGGCGACATCAATTATCAATTATTAGTACTCTTTTGTGTTTAGATAACATTTTTAAGTTATATCTTTTTTGCTTATTTTTCCTAACAAAAACTGGCTCACTTTCTTTGCTGGCTTCTTTGAGTTAGAGCTAAGACACTATCCTTGACATGTGAATCTCTATCATCATTGATCTTCTAACACTAGATTCCGAATTCATTCCTGTAGAAGATAAATCATGCTTAGCCTTATTTGTTTATGGTGATTCCATGTTGTTTTGACAACTTTGTACATTCCCAGGTGCCTAACATTCTGTTGAATTACCCCCTCTTTGTTTGGTAGGTGAAGTCTGTAAAGTGACTGGTTTTGACATGACATGGTTTTCTTATGATTTTTGAACATCCGTTTTCTTTTGAATAACATGTTTGTGTAATGGTGTGACACAAAGAAGAGGTTGAGAACCATTTGTCTTGTCAAACTTAGTATTTACAGACTTACCTTTTTCAACATTTGTCGAACTAGTTTAACTACAGATAGAGCAAACAAAAGATTCTGAATTTCCAAGCACGAATTACACCATATGCATATGTTTTCTCAGAGACATGAGCAATTAATTCGTCCATCTCCGTTTGAGTTTGAGACCGTGACTTTTTTAATTGAATTAAAAATATTTTAATATTTTAATTTGACATTGTCACGTTCTTTTATCAAAGATTGCATCGTAAAATTCAAAGACACATTCTCATCTTCAAGTTTCTCCATTTTTAAAATCCAAGAATAATCAAAAGGATTTGTTTTTTATTCCAGAAAACTTGAATCCCATTTATGTTTTTCTTTTTCATGTTGTAACTTTAATTCAAAATCAACACTTTTCTTTTCACACCTTTGAACTTCTTTTTCAAGAATTTTTATTCTTAGCTTTGCAATCCCTCTTGAATCTTAATGGATTTCTTTTTCAGTTGTTCAAGTTTCTCAGGAGTTGAATTGTCTACACATTCATGATTTAACAACACACTTAATTCAACTTCATGCTTGAGAGAAACTTCCAAAAGTTTATCTTTTAAAAAATCATTTTGCTTCTCTTGTTTACAAAGTTCACTCTCTATAGAACTCAAAAACATCTTCATCTCTTTTATATCCCTCTAAATAGAGTCTTAAAAGAATTCAAAATGAACTGCCAACTCGTTTACAATGGTTGAGTTGATCTTGACAAAAATCATTAAGTATGTATTTCTTTCTTCCGGTGACGTATAAAAAATGCTTGCTCGTTATAGTTCTTTTGAATTAATTCAGACAACCTTTGATAAACAATTTTTTATTTTATCTAATTCAATGATCAAAGGTGACTCACTCGGCATTGATGCCGGGATAGAAGGAGTTGCAATTGAATTCTTTTCCAAGGAATAAAAAAGATGTAAAATATTGTTTGCTCAGCAGAAAGTTTTTTTTGAGGAACAAAATCTTTATAGAGATCATTTATTTGTGTATAATCAATTGTCCAACAATTCTGTTTATTTGCAACAACAATTGGATCATTCATTTTTTCGTACAATTATTGTTGACTTTTGGAAGCTTCATCAATAGTATCCTCAGTATCTCTAACATGCAAAGAAATCTCTGAATTACCTAAACTAGAGGCAAGATATAACTTTGGACATTGTGAAATTGTTTGCTTGAGTGTATAAGGATTCGGGTACCCCAAACCATGTTTTAATTGCTGATCATACACAGACAATGGCTTTGGTCCAAGCATAAACATTCCTTGTAAGGAATTGCCAAGTTTCAAAATTAGATCAACATTCTTTTTCAGTTTGGCCTCAAGATCTAGAACAGTGTCATGATATTTATCCTCATTTCACTCTGTCTTTTTAAAATTGAATGAGTCTTTTGAAGTTCCTCATTTTTCCGTTTGTAATCTTTGACATCTAAATCTAATTTATCTCGTTGTTTTTCTAGATCTCGAATAATATCTCGATCACGAACAAATTGAGACTGGGCTTGTTGACTAAAATGTTTTGCTCGTTTATCGGCCTCAAGAAATTCGTTGAGATAATTATTATCCCCGTTTATGTTTTCCAAAATCCGAACCCTTTCCTTATACAACTCAAGCTGACTAGTCAAAGTCATGTTTTGTTTTTGAACTTTTTGAGCAAATATTTGTTGTTTTTCCAGCATCTCTGAATGCATTTTCTAGCTAATTGCTCTAACGCACATAGATCAGGAACATGTGTATCTTTTTTAATACTGCCACTATTAACATTCCTATTTGGTGAATCAAATATAATATCGCTATCAATTTGATCATCACCAATAGTACTGTTAATAATTTTAGTATGAGTTGGATACATTTGTTCTTCATTTTCATTGTTGGATGAAGATTGTACCTCACTTATAAATGCAGAATCATAGCTTGGCCCAACATCAAAAGTGTTATCAGCTGGTTGAATTTTGTCCATTAAGCATATGTTTGCACCGAGTTCTTCAATTTTTTCCATCTTTGAAGCATCAACAAAGAGAAAATCATTCTGCTCATCGGTAAAATTATCCCTCAACTTCACCTGTTTTGCCAGCAGCATTTGTTCCATGATGTATTTTCGAGTCTCGATCTCTTGGCTTTGGATAATATTCCTAGCATAATGTCCCTTTTCCACTACAGTTGTACATGAACAGTTGAAGATTTTCTAAGATTATTTCAAGAGAGTCCTTTGAACATTTCCAGTCTCATTTGGAGCATTCGATCCCTCTACAATTTCCTCCTGAACATAAGCTCGTCTATTATTTCTTCCAACATTACCAGAGTTCCTGCTTTGAATATTCACCCTGTCTCCTTGAATGATTGCTTGGTTTCTGGTATTGGATGAAGTGCGAAGACGATTATTTGTTGGAGTAGAAAAATTTTGAGTAATGGCTCGAGCAAGTAACAACATTGCAGATGCTAGAGGATCTTTAGAATTGGTGTGAACATCATCTTGCTGGTATTCATCTTCATATACACACCACAGACTATAGGATGTGACACTAATAATACGATGTGTTTCTGGAAGATTAACCCGTATGTGCTAACGAGAGCTAAAGGATCATGAAGATTTTTCTAACTTCTTGCTCTTGAAGACATTACCATGTTTTCTCGACATTGCTGAAAGATAATCAAAAATATCACAAACGTATACCCACTGTCAAACGTTAGCAAGACACTTTAGTAGACAATTTCAACCATTCCAGTTGCAAGCTATTCATAAACTTTGTGTTAATTGTAACAATTGGAAAATGCATGTCATTTCTTTCCAAATTGTTCATTAACTGAGCAAAACGATTATAAACTGAAACAAGTGCTTCCCCTGGTTCAGCAACAAACTGATCAAATTCGTTTGTAAAACGAGTTTCTCTATCAACTTTGTTTTGTATAGTTCCCCTCATAAGACGTTCAACTCTTTTCCACATGTCCTTAGCCAAAGTGCAAGCATCCACAGAATTATAAATGTCATTTGGAATAGAAAGAAGAATCAGATTCATGAGCTCCATCTCAGCATCATAATGCAATACGCATCACCTTTAAATCCTCAGCTATTTTCAATTTCTGAAAAACTTTGAGTTGATAGGTAATGATCAATCTCAAACAGAAAAGGACCTTCTACAAGTGCTTTGTTAATCCACTTTTTGTTTTCCCTCTTTCCGATTTATGATCGTCTAAATCTACTTGCCCACGGGTCTATAACTACCTCCTTGTCAAGCATGGGAGGCCTAGACTCAAACCGGTAGTCAGCCAAGAGATTTGTTGATAAGTTTTTGGATGTTGACATTTATTATGATTCAAAGAATGGATCTTGTAACAAAAATGAGTGATATTTGAGAAAGATTTCTAAAATGGTACACTTCTCGAACACTTGTAAAACTTGGACAACACTGTTCTCGAATATCACGTAGTATGAAACTCGGTACACTTCTTGAACAGAACTAAACTCGGAAAAAAATACTAACAAACTCGGTATTCCTAAAACGTATTAAACTCGGAAATATTCTTACTCTAAACTCGATAGAACCGAGTTTTGAAAAATTCGAAGATTATGGATTATCAATAACCACCAACTCGATAAAACCGAAATTTATGATTACTGGATAATCCAAAACACTTAAAACATCAAATTCGATAAAACCGAATTTGATTTCCGAGTTTTTAGAAATTGACAAATTTGTTTTTCAAAATCCCAATTCACAATAAAACCGTTATCTTGATAAAACCAAAATTTATGATTACTGGATAATCCAAAACACTTAAAACATCAAATTCGATAAAACCGAATTTGATTTCCGAGTTTTTAGAAATTGACAAATTTGTTTTTCAAAATCCCAATTCACGATAAAACCGTGATCTTGATGTATTTTAACACTTAGTAATCTTATTTCCGAGATTTAAAAGCACTAATTCCTTATTCACACTTTTCGATAGAACCGAAAAAGTGTAAAAGGCTATAAAACTCGATAGAACCGAGTTTAAGAATATTCTCCTAATATACGATTTTCGATAGAACCGAAAATGCGTATATATCTATTACAATACTTTTCTGTCGAGATAAGACTACAAGTGCTACTGAAACTCCTAAAACTTCAAGAAAAATGATCCGAGATTATAAAACAATTTTTAAGAATGCAGAAACGCTTTCGAGAACTGTAGAAAACTACTGAAAATTCAAACACCACACTCGATAACGCCCAAATACTCGAAATTACTGCCAAAACTTAACTTGAAAGCTCAAACACCTCAACCGAATTCACCGAGTGTCATCACGAGGTTCTCGGACATGAAAATAACGTAAAAATCGACTCACTCGTATTCTCTAATGGCGTATGATACCACTTGTTAGGTCTTGTTTATCTTGAATCATACATTATCAATCATGGAAGCTTAGAGAGAATAGTAGTGGAGGGAAAGTATTCAAATTTCAAATGTTATAAATGGAGGGAAAAGGGAAAATGTTTATTACAAAAGCATCACCCTCTAATGATGATTAGAGGGGTATTTATAGGAGAAGGAAGGAGCCTTCCCTTCCTTTATTTTTCACTTCTAGTCCCTAATCTTTGGTAATTATGCTATTTCTTTCTTTTAGCATAATATACCTTATTACAAGCTACTTTATACTAAACAAAATAAAGACTATTAACTAAATATAACTAAACCACATAATCGACACTTTTTATGAACCTAACAATCTCCCCCTAAGGGTCGATTATTCTGGGCGTTCTCTTCGAGGTCCAAGTGGTCTTCCATTCACATACATCTCCCATCTTCTCATTTGATTACGATACTTCAATCTTACTTCAATCTCTTCTTCAAACAATTTCAGATACTCAACTTCATCATTGGTGAGTTCTCTTTGTACATAGCCATACTTCACATCATTATTGTAACTCTTTAATCCTTCTAATACTCTGTTCAGCGTTGCATCACAAAACTTATGAATCTCTGAATGTCTCATCACCCTTTTCTCTTTCTTGCTATTCTTGTATATGATTCCATGCACGGGCTCATAGATGATGGAGAACATTTTGTGCTTTTCAACTCCTGGGAAAGATATTGTTGGTGCAGTGAGATTGACTTTCTGTTGATAACTTTCAATTCCAAGTTGGAAATCATGCACTCTTTCCCATATCACTGAACTTCTGATGAATACTGATAAAGACCATAGCAACCCTGTTTCTGCATAGTCAGGAACCTTGCCATTCATAATCAGCAAATACATATCCTCAATATCATTCTTATTGAGATTCTTGTAATCAGGCTCGGTAATCGACACAATGCACTCATTAGCTCTTCTTGCAACTATCTTTGTGATAAACTTGTGTTCATGACCCAATTCCCAGTATGTCTTGATGACTTGAATGATCTTTGAATTTGAATAAACCTCTTCCTTTGGTTTTCCAGGCTCTTTCTGTTTCTTTATGTAGAAGATCTTCGCATGAGGATTCTTCCAATGTTCAACACCATATCGAGCATAAGGATTAAATTTCTTAACACACTTATTTACCCATCTGGAAGTTCGTTCTTCAATATCATCATCATTGAAAATAATTGCAGGAAACTTGTGAAGTGACAATACTATCTTCTCGGGCCCTGAACTTCCTTTCTTCAGATACAAAAGATCTTGATTTATCAGAGATAGTGCTGGAGCTTCAGGATCTCTTTGACAGCTTTGAACGAGAGGTGTGGTCTTTCGTGATGTGATAGACAAGAATTATTCCTTTCTACTTTCCCAACAATTTCACTTTTCAAGAAATTCTTCATACTGATTCAATCTGATATTGATACTCAATCTTCCTAAAGTACATCTTTTCTCAACAATCTCATTCAGATCCATTTTCTTTAACTTTGCTTCATCAATAGTCAGTGATACTTCTTCCATAATATCTTGTGACACTTGCTGCTTTCGTCGATATTTCATCATCATCTGAAGCATAAGAATCAGTCCAAAAATCATAATCATCTACTTGCCTCTTGCGATTACCCTGAAGTGATGGAACCTTGTTCCTCTTCAATTTTTTTTGACTTGTCCAACGGAGACTCTCTAGACAAATATGCTTCGTACACAGATGTCTTGCTGCCGCTTTGCACTATTCTCCCTCTCGCCCCCAGGAGGAGCATCATCAGAGGTCGTCCTGATCTCTTGCGAACGGTTGACAGGTTCTACATGTATTGTGTACCTGAAAGATCTCAAACTTGTTTAACTCATCTGAAGTGCAATCCATATTGCTATATCTTGTTGCTGCAACTGAGGATCATTTTTCATGGAAAGATATAGTTGATAATGTTGTTCTAGAATAGAGAGTATTTGTGATTGAGCTGGATGAACATGAAGGATGTGACAAGACATATAACTTCTTACTAACGCATCAACTTGAGAAGGAATGTGATGGTCAATCGCTTTCTGAATTTGTGAGGAGATTTCAGCCTGTATATTCCCATGCTCTTGTAAAATAGCTTTAGCAATCATCTGTTCTATCTCTTCTTTAGTCTTTTGTCTTTCCATAATCAGCCCTTCTGCAACATACACTGGAACTTGATCTCTAACCTGCTCAGGAACTTGCTTTTTCACCTGCTCCTTAATATGCGTGTCTACCATAGTAGGTAATGATTCAACCATTACTTCTTGTAGATGATCAACAAGCGTATCGAATGACTTCCTTGACAAAAATCTCTCTTTGAGATGTCTAAACAAATATGTATAACGTCCTTGTAACTCCTAAAAGAAATTCTTGTATCGTTTGAACCGAGCAGGTTTGGCTTTGAATAATGATAGAAGCCGATTTGTTTTAGATAATTTAGTGTTGTGTGATCTTGATGATGTTGTTTGAGTCTCGGTTACCGTCAATTCCTAGAGTTTCTCAGTATCAGAAGATACGGGATTAGTATGAGTCCTAGGAGATTTAATTGGTGTGGGGAATTGTGTATTCCTAGACTCCTTTACAATATTCCCTTTCTCCCTTCGCTTTAATTCATACACTTCATCAGTTATTTCATCATCCTCTTCATTAACATTGACATGTATGACAACATTAGTAATTTCCACCTCTTCATTATTAGTGATCTCCACCTTCGGACTTTCCTTATCACTCCTGGGCTCTAACCTAGTGCCGAGAATCTGTGGTTCATCAATAACAATCTTTGATCCTTCCACTATCTTTTCAATCTCTTCAGACGCCAAGTGCTTGTTGACCAGTTCCACATCTCTCTGGCTTCTTGCTCTTCTCGACTTTTGTGCTCAACAAGACTTACATGTAATGTGTCTTGTAAGATCATCTCATCTGCTTTATCAATAGTTGGCACTGGAGCTAGTGGAGTTAAACGTGTAGATCTCCTTTCAGGAAGACAAAAACGAATCACAGTAGATCTTTTTGGAGCACTTGACTCTATTGTATCCTTTTTAGGGGTAGGTGACCTAGGGGCGCTAAGTGTCATATGTATTCCTTGAGTAGACTCAGTCGGTTGTGACTGAGTCAGAGGAACATCTAACCCAAACACCTCCGCATACATCCTGTAATGCTCCGTGTGCTTCATCTCTTTAGTGATCATCCAATCTGGAATTTGCATGCCAACTTTATCTTTGTGTCTCCCTGAATTAAAGATATTTTTCATTATATCATCATCTTGCAGGTTGTGATACATGTCACGAGCACGTCTTGAAATTTCAGGGAAACTGGTTATGTAATGACTAATGGTGATATTTGTAAATCTCGGATAAGGAATCGAAGATGTTGGATGATGAAGAGAATAGTAACTCCGCATAATCCACGTGAATATTATTGACAAAGCAATACATTATTTGCATTATCTGCAACGGCGGTTGATCCCATCCCGTGACACGTGTTGTCAAGCACTTGGAAAATATCTTACATAATGTTTGCCATGGTTGCAGAAGGCCAGTTGTCTTAAAGCTTGACGATGTCTTCAACTCCATTGTAAAGCCCAATTGTTGTTTATAGAATGGAACCATGTCCAAAAATGATGGTGGTGGCATGAATGAATTATGATTGTTGTCATTTGCATGTGGTAGATGAAAGATTGTTCTGAAGTCATCCAGTGTAAGAGAAAGTTCTTTCTTATCCAGCATAAACTTGAGCCTATACTTTGAACCGTCTTCCTTCAAAGTATGCCAGAACTGTGCCATATAAATCCATGGTACGGAGGAAGAAGCTGCAATGCTGAATCGTAATGGATGATTCTTGATGATGTTCGTCAGAATTTTGCTTTTCTGTGGGCATTGCACATGTTCAAGATCAACTTTCTTGTTAGCATCCATAAGATCATATCGTTTGTTCGAGGAACACGAGCTCGCTGGAGATGAACATACAGCTGCACGATGTTGTTGTTTGAGCGCATGATGAATTACTGAAAGGATAAAGTTGATATGATACGGTAACAAAAAAATTCTTTTGACATTTTTTGTTTTCCACTCTGTCTGTTTTTATAGTTCACCGCCAGCATTTCCTTTTTAACATATTTTTGATTAGTTTCTTTCTTATGTGCTCGTTCTTGCTTTTTCTAGCACATGCCATACGCTTTATTAGAATTATTAAATAATTATATATTAAATTATATTTATTATTCTAATTTATAAATTATTTTTTTTATACATTTTTTCGACTATTTTTTTTTAATACTCGATATTATATATAAATAATTTATTAAAATCATTATGTTTGATTTAGATATTTTATTAATATATTATATATTATTAATATTGTAAATTTTTATTCGTTCCTTTTGATTGATCATTTTTGTTTGTTCTGGCAATTCTTTTTTCGAACACACTTTTGATTTGCTTTTTTCGCGTTAGATTTAACTCTCTCTTTCTGTTTTTAGAATATCTTCACCAGAAATTCTTTGAGACAATGTACTCTTTCAAGAAATATCAGAAGTTTCTCTTTTGATTTAATCAAGACATCTTTACTAAACATTAAATAGAAATCATTCAACTTTCTTAAAATTGTATTTGTTAAAGAGTATCATTTTAACCACAAAAAATATATTTTTGAAAACTTTTTCCAAAAAAATCGTTTGACAAAAATTTCTATTATAATAAATAACATAGAATCAATAATCACAAACCCACAATTGAATGGACCACTAAGATACTCACTCCTCATTCCTGTTCATAGTGCGAGAAAAACGTTCCGAAACCGAAAATGACTTAGTCCCAATTAAAATAGATTGAATTTGGATTTCAGATTTCTGTTAAAAAAACTTTTCACTTGTCGACTTTTTGTCATGATTATCAACAACAATGAAAGACAAACATATCTAATTCAATAATTGAATGGACACTAAGTCCCACCCACTTAATAACCTCATTCTGTTAATTGCAGAAAATGGCCGAAACCGGACATGACTTAGTCCACTTAAACAATTACGAATATTATTATATATATATAAATATAAACTATATAATAAAATATAAATAATAAATATATATAAATATATTAAATTTTAAATATATAAAAAATATAATATATATAAAGAAACCCACAACTTAGAATTCATAGAAACTTGATTTCTTTCGCAAAAATAATTTGATGTTTTCACCACACATGAAAAACTGATCTTTTTGTTCCACAGACATTCAAGCATTAATCATCATAAGTATTAATCATGAAAATTATTTCTTTCTCAATACAACTTCACTTTTCCACAATCGCATTTTGTAACATCCGGGAATTCTCGAAATTTTAAAGGACTATTTAACCTTGGACATTTCGAGTCTGACTTGACTTTTTGACTTTTGGTCTTTTATTGTCACATAAAAACGATTACCGCATAACTAGTAAAAATTTTGGAACATATTTCAATAATAAATCATATTTATTATTACACACCTCGAGTACAAAATTATTTTTAACTTATTTGATTCGAAAACCAAAAAGGATATATATTAATTCATAGTTGATTTATCAAAAACGAACCACTAAATCACGTTTTCACGATTCGGACCCTAAAACAATTTGATGTAAAACGATATTTCAGACAACTTTTTAGTTTTACCCGAGACTTGAAAACAAGCAGAAGAGGGCTAAAACAGCCCCACAAAGTTTTAAAACTGCACGCAACGTGTACCGACACAAAAATAATTAAATTTATTTTTAATTATCACTATTTATTTAATAAAAATATTAAATAAAATCATCTAACATTCTATTTCAAAAGCATTTGTTGATAACGCAAATGTTCGAGTTGACATTCATTTTTAATTCCGGTCAAGGCATAGCCGGGTCACAAAATAAGTAACAAATATTTTTATAAATGTTATAAAAATATTTATGAAATATTATCAAGTAAATAATCATTTTTATCGGAAAAATGATTCCGAACGCAATGGCGCAAGTTTCGTATTTTAATTCATCTGTTAAGCGGCTCAAACGAGTCCCGAATGACTATTTTACAAAATAATACTCAAAAGTTACACTTTTGGTCCCTAGGAAATAATTACAAAATGAACCCCAAACTAATTGAGACTTGACACTTTTATTTTATAACTTTTAATAAAGTTATATATATATAAATTTTATACATTTCCTTTCATTTGAATATTTATAAAAACACACATCACTTCCTCACTCCATATAAACAACAAAGGGAACATACACTCACACACATCTACCGGCATCTACCGTCAATCTCCAGCGATACTCACGACCCCTATGAACTCAGCCAACTCTCTCAAGAAGCCTCATCTCAAAGTATCAAAACGCTCCAAGCTCTCTCCTCGTCCACTCAGAG
Source organism: Tanacetum coccineum (assembly GCA_026074375.1). NCBI lineage: Eukaryota > Viridiplantae > Streptophyta > Magnoliopsida > Asterales > Asteraceae > Tanacetum > Tanacetum coccineum. Next base: position 10,359 of record BQNB010059192.1, on the reverse strand, counting down.
CCAGGTAAAGCTTCCTCGAAACCATAGAAGTCCCATCCTCAACCAATCAATTCCCTCAGGATATCTCTCGACCTTCCCCTCCTTGACTACTCGCTTTACCCCACTCTCTCTCCTGACTCTTAGCATCGTCGTCAAAAAACTCTCATTCTCATACTTTGTACTCAAGAGACATCTCTCAAGCGTCACCTCAACAACTCTCCATAAGCCAGCCAAGATCTCTCCGGGAAGTAAAAAAGATTCCGATAGACTCTATACAAACAAACCAAACCTTAACTCTCCCAATTTTCCGGCAAGCTTCCCCCGTCGCCGACGCCGCCGCCAGAAAACTTTTTCGGCAGACTTTTCCGGCCGAAAGAAAAAACAATCCCCACCACCGGATCTACCCGATCCCCACCACCACTCGCGGCCACGCGCCATTTTCCCCCTCCGGCTGCCACAACCGCCGCCACCACCCACATCCACCACTCGACAACACCACCACCCCCACTGCAATCCTCACCACCGACGCCACCACAACAACATCACCACCCCCACCTACGTCACCAACATCACCACGACGCACCACATTCATACACCATAAAACCACTGCACCACCGCTAGGGGTGCGTTGGGTTCGCTGGTAAACCACCCAACGAGGTGCGTTTGGGTTTTATTATTGATCAGGGGTGTTTGTTGTGGGTCTTGGCAGCCGGCACCATAGGGTGTGTTTGGTTTCATGAACAACCACCACCGAGGGTGCGTTTGGTATTGTAACAGCCACGAAGGGCGTGTTTGTTTTTGTGGTGAAAACCACCACGAGGGTGGTTTGGTTCGGCTATAAAAACAGCCACCGTAGGGGTGTGCTTGTTTCTTCGTTTAGCACCGCATAGGGTGCGTTGGGTTCATAACCAAAATAGGGTGCGTTGTGGTTTATCAAAGATTAGGGTGCGTTGGTTTTGTCGGAAAAACAACTAGGGTGCGTTTGTTTGTTCGATTCAACCCCGATTAGGGTGCGTTGGTTCCATAGTTTGCACCAGTGAGGTGCGTTTGGTTTCATAAAACGACCAAGGGTGCGTTTGGTATTAAAGACAAGCAAAAAGGGTGTGTTTGGTTTGGGCAGTTTCACCAAAAGGGAGCGATGGCTGTTGTATTTACTAAAAGGGTGTGTTTGGCTGGGCAGAATAGCCGTTAGGGTGCGTTTGGCTTTTACCAAAACAAAATAAGGTGTGTTTGGTTTGGCAGATTTATCAAACGAGAGTGTTTGGTTTGGCAGATTTGCCAAACGGGAGTGTTTGGTTTAACAGATTCGTCAAATGGGAGTGTTTGGTTTAACAGATTCGTCAAAAGGGAGTGTTTGGGTTAGCAGTTCACCGTAAGGGTGCGTTTGGGTGGGCAGAAACAACTTTAGGGTGTGTTGTGATTTATACAAATCGACAAATAAATATATCGTAAAATTTATAAACATAAAATTAAATGGTGGTTAATGGTTAAATAAATGTAATAATAATTATTTTATTTAGTTTAGATATATATATTTCATAATATATATATATATATATATATATATATAAAACACAAGGATATTGCAACACGGTTTGATTGAAAATTGAAGAGCATTGGATTTTGTAAAAATGGCAAACGATATATAAACGGAAATGTCATAACGAAATTTATATAAATTTCTATATTAAGTAATGTTTTACTAACCTGGTAAAAGGGACTAAGTTATATGTTAAAGATATATTAAATTATAACTGTACTACAACTCGACAACGAATAAGAATTTTGCTTTTACAAATAAGACAACGATTTTAGAAACGATCCGGCAATAAGACGAGAGATTAGTTTATAAAATATTATTTTATAAATTCTTGACTAGAAGGTAAAATCATAACTTTTGTAAAAGCTTTACAAATATCGGTTGTTTAATTCATCACTTTAAGACGTGTGTCACTTTATGCAGGACCTTTTTTGTTTTAATTAAATTGGTACCTAAATATTTAGGTTTTCAATATGTTACTCACACTTTTTACATAATACTTGCAAAGCATTATATACGTCACATTAATCTTTGGAGTGTTTGTCTTGTTTAAATAATTCACGGTATGAGTTATATAAGGGTTCATTTTTCATATGTAATATATACAGAATATATTACATACCTTGCGTTCACTTTTTGATTTATTTATTTAACCATCCACCAAGTCATTACAACGTTAAATCTAAATCTTTATCAACGTGTGGCGTTGATGTAACCATTCATCGGGAAACCCAAATACATTATCATAGGCTAGTGGGACTTAGCCGTTAAGATTAGTTGCAACTTCTTGATCGAGCCGCTTTGTCTTTCGTTCGTATTGTGCATATTAGATGCCTATCTGTCAATCGTTCTACATCATCAAGGTGAGTTTATAGCTCCCCTGTTTTTACTCGTTTACATATATTTGGGGTGAGAACATGCTTGTTTGCAAATGCGTTTACATGGTTGATTACAAATTGGTTGCATACTCTACATAATTCGCTATGGGATACATTATTTGACTTCATTTTTGGTCACAAATACATACTTTACATTCAGAATGATTACGGATTAGCTTAGGCGGATTGAACTGATAACAACAAGTTACTGCCTGGGTGTTCTTGGAGGGAACACCGGTAACGGGAGTACATATTCTTTAAATAAATGTCCGGGTGTTCTTGGAGGGGACACCTGTGATGGGTACATACAAGTCTACATCACAGCGTCATGAACTGTAAATCACTTAGAGGGTGAGCGTGAATGTTATAAAATAGATCTATTTGGGATTGATAATCCCCGTTCGGGTGATTCGCTATCACTCGGCAAACGAACGTTTTAGCATGTTGTCTGCGCGCATGTTATGAAATATATCTATTCGGGATTGACAACCCCCGTTCGGTTGATTAGCTATCACTCGGTAAACGAACGTTATAACATGTCGGATTACGATTGGTTGGGACTACAAGGCCCCCAACAAATATATATGAATTCTTACTGTTATATTAGTGCATCAGTTTCATGAGCTTAGAGTAATCGTAAACATTGTTTTATACTCACATGGATATTTACTGTGCTTTGAATAAAGTGGCAATACATACTTGAAACATTTTGGTGACATTAAATTGGCCATGCATTCTTTATAAATCTTTGGGATAAGATTGGTACTTTTGGTGACATAAAATGTGTCGTGCATTCTTTATAAATCTTTGGGATTTTTACATGGTACTGTGATGATACAGTGGACAAATACATTCATTTGAAACTTACATTCATATTTAAACTAACCTATGAACTCACCAACTTTAATGTTGACACTTTTAAGCATGTTTTTCTCAGGTGAATTAGATGCTTGGATTATTTGATGTGCATTGGAGTCTTTACATTCAAGTTTTTCATGGTGATGCAATTATGGGACAACTATTATTTTGATTTCAGAAAATCAACGAGATTGTTTTACAAACGACACATTTAGAGGTCGTTCTCTTGTATCTAGCGCTGTGTATTATGAAGTAGCACCCCACGTGGTATTCCGCTGCGTTGTGATTTTTGGGGTGTTACAGGCAAAGTTAATTGAGATTTTATAGAAAGCGCTTAAGGGTTTTGATTGGACCGACTGAATAAAATGGATTCTTTATCTTGAAGAAAGCTTATAAGTGAAAGAAAGATCAAGAGTTATCGAAATTATAGACCCCTATAAGCAAAATATTTGGCAGAAAATCTCAACGGCTATATTTAATTGCCAAAAATCTGTTATGCCCCAAACAGTACTAACGGTAGCTTAGCAGTACCAAGTTTAGCCTAACAGTACTAAGTAATGCCCAGCAGTACAAAGTTTAGACTAACAGTACTAAATAATTCCCAGTAGTATTAAGTTTAGCCTAGCAGTATTAACTTTTGAGGTACCAGTTTTAACCTTAATTCTGTTCCAAAAGGCATTTCCATCATCAATGTTGATTCTCACAAGCTCTCTTTCTGTTTTTAAGCTCACTATATCTCTTAATTCTTTTGCTCACTGAAACACTCTATCTGTTTTTATTTCACAAATCTTTCTATTCTTTTGAGCTCACACTTTCTCTCTGTTTGTTTTTGCTTTCTCTTAATTCTTTTAAGCTAACTTTTTCTCTCTGTCTATTTTTGCTTTCTCTTAATTCTTTTAAGCTCACTTTTTTCTGAGTCTTTATATGAGATATCTCTTTTTAGAACAGCAAGTTGCTCACAAAATAAAACCTCATTCTTTTTGTAAAAGACAAGTTGTTCTTCTACAGATGCTAACCCTCTTTTATAAGTAGCTAGATTGAACTCAGATTTGTTAAACTCTATTCTTAAATCATCAAGTTGAGTTTTAAGAGTTTCAAAGCTTTTTAGATAGGTTTTTGAACAAGTTTTATCATTATGTACCTCAGAGTCTGAAAAAGCCATAAGAGCCATGTCTGTAGGGAATTTTCCATCTGCTACAAAGCTCCAGTCAAAACTAGCTCCATCAATAGCCAACATGGCTTTGGAAGAAATTTCTTCCACATTAATAGTCCTTCTAGAGCTGTCTTGATTCCTTATCCTTTTATCTTGATTCCTAGGTCCTCTGCATTCCCTTGCAAAGTGTCCCAACTTGTGACAGTTGAAACACTCCACCTTTGACTTGTCATATCCAGCTGTGTCACTCCCATTGATAGTAATCTTTCTACCAGTTTTCTGGAAAAACTTTCTTGTCCTTATGCTCAGTAATGCTAACTGCCACTTCAAATCCATCTCCTTTAAGTCATCTTCATAGATTTGTTCAAGGTCCTCATGTACAAGTTAATACCCGTTTAGTTGACTGGCCAAAAATGCATAAACAGTGTCATCAGTTAAGTTAGCAGTACTAACTTGAGTACTATCAGTGCTAACTTGAGTGCTAGCAGGACTAACTTGAGTGTTAGTAGTACTAACTCCATAAGCATTATTAACTTCATTAGTACTACTAGGGGATGACACATAAGCCATATTTTGAGAGCTTGAGCTTGCAGTTCCTTTAACCTCTTGTTTAACAATCTTGAAATTGTTGTAGAGATCATCAAAGCTCATTGTGTCTAGATCAGGTTTATTCCTCCAGACCACAACATGAGTATTCCACTCAGAAGGCACACTTCTCAAAAATTTCAAATTAAGATCTTCTTGTGAAATATTTTCACCAAGGATAGCCAACTGACTTACAATCTTCTAAAGCCTGTTAAAAATAGAATCAAGAGACTCTGTGCTTGGAGCACTAAAGTTCTCATACTTTTTCTTCAGAAAAGTCTTCTAAGTCTTCTTTGTGGCATCATTACCACCAAATCTTGTTTGCATAGCAGCAAATGAAGTCTTGGTATCCTTGTACTGAGTAAATGTCAGTAGATGTTCATTTAGAAGTGCCATTAGTAACATACTTCTTGCCTTCACATCATTCTTCTTTTGAGTGTTTTCATCAACAGTTACAGGACCTGGTATTAATGTAGTTGAGGAACTATCAATATTTGTTGTTGTTTGAGTTGTTGGTTTGAATGAGTTTCCATTCTCTGTGACATCCCATAGAGCATAGTCTTGAACTTGAAAGTATTGCTCAATCCTTAGTTTCCACATATCATATTCACCCTGTTTGAGAAGGGGTAACTTTGCAGTAGTATTGGTTTGGGCAGTTTCTAGATCCATCTCTTCCTTGTGAGTAAAGAGATCTTCTTGTTAGTTTCTTCTAGATCAAATTTTCAAAACACAAACTCTGATACCACTTGTTGATCCTAAACTATGATTGATTCTTTTAGCTTGTAAAGGTTAAGTTACCTTGGATAAATCTAAAACAACTTTGGTAGAAACTTTGTATGTATATTAAAGAGTATGCAGAATCTACTCTTTAATACTTAGAAGAATTATGAATGTAACAGTAAATATGATTGAACAAAGATATAACAAAAAGCTTCAATATTATTAAGATCAATAATACGAGTACTCTGTCTAGTACTAGGGTTTACAACCTTAAAGCTATGCATGCAACTCTATGAAATCACATCTAACATCATAACCTAGGATCTCCTTTTATACACCAAGGAGTCCTTTACAAGATAACTACAGATCTTCTATAATTCTAATCTTATATGCATATCTTTCTAACTAAATAGAATATACACAGAATAAGTCAATACATATCTCTTCACACGTCTTTATCTCTTAAGCAGTCTTAAGTCTTCATGCATCAGTCTTAACTCCTTCAGCAGTGTTAAGTTAGTACTGGCAGTACTAACTTTCTTCTAGCAGTACTAACTAGTTAGTACTGGCAGTTGTAATCTTGAGCAGTACCAAGTCTTTGGCTTGGCAGTACTAAGTGTATGAGTTTAATTCCCAACAACATCTCATTATGAGCTAGCCCAACATGATGATATGAACAGATTTTTTCGCACTAAAGGACTTGGACTATGGATGGACAGTAGCTGGTAATGGATGCCTTAGAATTTTACTTGACTATTCGTTTTGTGTTTTTATATTAACAACCATTAAATGTGTATCCAATGTCTATCCTAGCCTCTTTATCACCCTTTAAAACCATATTACCCTTGTTGCCTTCAAGAATTATTTAGACCTTAATTCTATCTAGTGCAGATTTGTATACTTTCCAAGCTTATGATAGAATACATGCTATGACTGTGCAATTAAGCGATCACCCTAAAAATGAAACACTTAGACTAGTGGAGAGTTGAGTGACTTTTTATCCCCTTTTTGTGAGGTGTTCAGCTTTGATGTTTTCTAGCATAAGTGTTTTATAGATTCATTTCTTGAAATTATTCCCGAGAAATCTTTTTATGAAATGTTCTAACAGGTTCTACTTAAGGGCAAGCAGAAGTCAAGTGGGGGGATATTTGATAACATCAAATATTTAATACTTTTTAGTGGCAAAATAACCCCTATATTACCTGCAAATCACTAATACTCAAAAACGAGATATTTTCTATCATTGTGTAGTTTTCAAGTGAAATACAGGAAAATAACAAGAAACAAGGGAAAAAGGGCTTAAAGTGCAATTATTTAAAGATTGTTATGGCGTAACACCATAAATGGTTACACCGTAACATAAATTAAGCAAGTACAAAGATCAAGGACAACTTTACGGCGTAACACAATATCTAGTTACACCGTAAACATGTATTTGGAAAGAAATCTTACCAAAGATATAGTTACGGCGTAACACACATATGGTTACGCCGTAACCATGAAGATCCACATATATGGAAAGAAGATCACGATGTAATGGAAATTATTTGAAGGTTGCGGCATAACACCGTATCTGGTTACGCCATAACAATTGCTTAATTATGGAATGCCGTGTATGAAGGTTACAGTGTAACAAATTTATTAGTTGCGCTGTAATAGGTTCGAAACCTATAAATAGAGGCCTCATTCAGCTATTTTGATATCACTTCTTCCACAGCCAATTGTAGAGGCGACAAAGGCTTCCAACCTTTGAAGAATTCCACCTGGAGTCTAAGGGAGATCACACTTTACTTACTTTTTGTATTTAATCGTTCAAATACGAATACTGTAAGAATTATGAGCTTTCAATCTATGATTACTTCTATTTCTTGTTGTGTTTTCGTAACCATGAGCGGCTAAGCACTTAAAGTGCTGGCCTAGTTATGTAATTACTATTGTTATGATGTTTGTTTCCTGTTAGATTATGGTTTCGTTAGATATTCCTTGACTATCGTGTAACCCTGGGTTTTGGTAGTATTACAGGTGGTTTGGATCTTGCTTGACCCATTATTAGACTATCAAGTCAATATGGGATCAATCGGGTACTAGGGAGGATTTATTACTCTGCCCCTAGTGTAGGAACTAACCGGTCTTCGCCTTGATCACTTAATATACTTAAAAGCACATGAACTCTTTCAGAGGGGGTTAATAATCTGTATAGGTTATTAGATAAGTTTTGGGAATAATTGGGATTAATCACTTCAACCAGGATAACCTACCTCCTATACGATTTGGACTAATTCGGAATTGCAGGGAGTATAGGATAGACTAAATATACCTATTCAAGTCTATAGACCTTAGAAACCACTAATGAAATCATAGTTTAACATTGCACAGGAAAACGTTTTCATAACAGTAGTAATGAAGTAACTAGGTGAGCACGTTTTCTATCCTGATATCTCCAACCTTTTTAATTTCCTGCGTTTAATTTTATTGTTATTTTAATTCATTTTCAAATCAAATCAAAAACCACTTTTAAAATGTGACATTTCAAATTAAAACTAATTGCAACTTAGCTCTTGGGACGACCTTAAATTTACCATTCTGTACTACCTACGATCGGGTTCTCTGCCCGTTAGTGCATTGTCAGGTAGATCGAGTTTTATAAATTTAAAACTTAAGTAAAATTATATTCAAAAGAAAAAACGCATCATTTAGCATGAATATAAATAGACATATTTCTCACGGATAAGTCCTGACATATTTCGCACAGCTAATACAAGACATATTCCGCACAAATATTCCTATACATATTTTGAACAGTTATGAATAAACATATTCTGCACAAATAAGCATGAACATGTTTCGTACACCTGATCATTGACATGTTTCGCATGATCCTTATTAACCCAAATTAAATTCTAACTATCTTACTCATACAAATCTCATTCACAATCATCATAAATCATTCAAGGAGCATAGCAAAAATCAATTTCATCAAGATTAAATAACATATGAGCTCTCTAAGTCATTTTCGAGCACAAACAAAGGGAGAACACTTATCATTTGTTATATAGGGCATCTAGGAGACACAATAAGTATTCTTAGAAACCCAACATAGTTTCCTAACACATTAAACACAAAGAGTGTGCATTTTCTTACCATAATTGCACATCTCGCACCTAAGAACACATAAAATCAAACCAATATTATCCTAGATGATTAAACACAGGTTTCAAAGGTATAAGCATGCATATGTCAAGCTATTGAGAACAAACCCATAAACATTTAAACATAAATGCATGATTCGCACAATTCGTCTACTCAAAAATTATTCTATCTCACAAATGAGTTAGATATACCTAAAACTGTTTTAGACGAGTCTCTTTGGCATCCTAACAAACAAAATCCCTGACCTTAATTAGAATAACATATACTTTTAGTTTCTATGAACCCTAAATAGATTTTAGGTTCATTCGACCAAACGAGTGAGAGTTACACTAATTCCCTTTAAACGAGAGGTGTTTGAGAGTTAAGAAACAAGTTAGTGTGTCTACCTTGAAATTAACAAAACTGGTTTAGATTTCAAGATGAAGAATCGTGCGAAATGTGTATGTTTGAGAGAAATGTGTTTGAAAATTTAAGTGTTTGTGAGGAATATGTTTGATTTAAACGGGTTAACCAGTTTAAGTTTCGAGAATGACAGAAATGGACCCTCAATTTTGTAACTTCCTCTATTTGCCATTAAACTTTACCACTAAGTCTAAATATGTCACACCCCTAAACAGGGTCTGACGGAATACGTATCCGAGGGCGTGACGTCATAATATATATCACACAAAGCATGAGAGAATGACCACTAATGGACGTTTTGAAAATCATAACTCGTTGCATTTATTAAAAATAGATAAGTTTTATAAGATTCAAAAGAAATTAAACATTTGCGAAAGCGTAAGTAAAATGTAGCGGAAGCATAATTTAGTTTTCAAAAGACAACGAGTATGAATGAGAAATAAAGTCTTGATAAATGGTATCATATTGCACGTAGACTCCACATAGCACGTCAAGAAGTCCAAATCTAAGCACCTGAAAAACATGCTAAAAACGGTCAACATAAAGTTGGTAAATTTATAGGTTTAAGTAAAACATTTATGAGGATAAAAAACGTTTAGTAAATACTGCCTTACTCGCAATATCATGAAAAGCATTTATTATTTGGAAATGTTCAACAAAAGTAGTATGGACCACAAGATTTCAAAACGTATGCGACAGTTATAACAAATACAACTTCACATAAAAGTATTTACTGTTGCGCTAAGCTCATGACACCAAAGCTCAATTTAAAGTAGCATATTATATCCCAAACAAGAAATTAACTGCCCTAGAGGTATCTGACCAAGATCACCTAGTGAAATCCGACATGGTATGTTACACCCCGCCAAGGCAGAATCACAAGGCATGATCAATAGGCATCATCACAACACAAGGCGTTAAAATAGAGAAAACTAAAAATGACATTCAATAAACTTTAAGATCCAAAGCGTGTTATGACAACGCCCAAAACAATAATCCAACATATAATGCATGTAACACCCCCAAAATGGGTCGCAGTGGAATATGGGTTGGGGAATGTTACTTCATAGATCAATAGCACAAGATATGAGAAC
>BQNB010059191.1:0-37433 GCA_026074375.1 Tanacetum coccineum | reverse complement strand
TATCCTCCCAACGAGAAAATTAACGTTTCTCGGTCTTGAGCTGTTCTTAAAAGACATTTAATGTTTTTAGCTCAAGAAAAAGGATAGTGTACGTTTCAGTGCGCTTACCCTTACCGTTAGAAGAGAAGTCCTCGATGACAACATTGTGTGTTCAACACTCCATCCCTCACAATGTTTTCAAAATACAACAATTTCTCAATTGGTCCTATTTTTAAGGGGGAGTTTTTCGAAAAACAAAGTTTTAATGTTCTTGGATACATCATCAACGACCATTCTTATGTATTCAAAACATTATCAAAATGTTCCAAACCATTCATGCTGACCAAATTTTCTCCCACAGATTTTTCAAGACATATTTTAATCACAAGGTATTTCAAAAACTAAGTGTTTATTATTTAAAATAAGGGGAGAAAATGTATTTAAAATATGAATATGATCTATAGGGTAGGATAAGGTATAAAAAAATAGACATGTGGTGTGAAAAAGACAGGAATGGCTCAACAGGTTTTTCTAGGGGATCTTACTCTTATAATGAGAGTAAGCAAAGGGTTATACGGGATTTAACTAACCAGTATAGTTAGTTAATTTTACAACATTTAGGCTTTTTTGGGTATTCATAGAAATTTACCAGTTAAAAATGTTTCTCCATCTAAGTCCATAGTACTTATCGTTGTGGTCTCGAGTGATATACCAAGCCAAGTTCTAAAGTCCACTACATCACCAACACACTCATAATTTTTATGGAATTTTTAGTAAACGTTTGGAGACGGAATACGCTTAATTCTCACAATTTGGTATTAAGGGTTATAATGCACGAGGTCATGTAACTAGTAATTTTTACAAAAGTTATGCTAAAAAATAAATTTGGCATAATTTAAGCATATAGCATATTATTTGTAAAAGAAAGGACAAGTAGGCATTCTAATTCTCCATCCCCCCACTTAGATTATACAACGTCCTCGTTGTATAGATAAAACAATTAAAGAAAATTAGAAATAGAATTAGAACGAGGAACTCCCCTGATATGTTACTCGGGATGATTCTCTAATTTGAGTTCTTGAGCAAAAGTGTATTGACGAGGCTTTAGAATGCTCGTACGGGTTCAACACACGTCTTTTTCAGAATATACCATATCGTTGATTTCTTAATAGCAAGATCCTGCATAAAATATTAGAAGAGAAAAGTGCAATTCCTATCTCGGTTATACAATGGTTACAATGCAGGAAAACAATTAAACATACTGCTGTACATGGAACAATACGCCGTATCCCAAACCCTAGGATACGTTATATGGTTCCTGTAAAAACAATTAAAAAGTTTTAAAGTACTGGAAATTAAATTTTAGACTGATAACGTCCAGACATATCCATACTCCATATCCAGAGGGGTTTGATACGCCGTATGGTGTCTGGGAAGACAGACTCGTGCAAACAATTAAAAACAATTTAAACAATTTATAAACAACAGGGTTGTCTCCTGGGAAGCACTTTTGTTTCAGCCAGTCGTTAAGTTCGACTTTTTCTTTGCCCCTTCACCAGCTTTTCCATGCAAAGGTTTTGAAATCTTGAGCGTGTAATCAATCAATGAGCTATGTTGCTGAACTTACTGCCAGACTTGACACTATTACACACAAATAAACCAAAATAATATCGTAATATATATCAGTAATAAATGTACAGTATAAGTCCACAAAAGATAATAATAATCAAGAGAGTAAAAGAGAAGAGATCAAGGGTTGGGCTGGTCATCAGTGTGAGGAGCTATGGAGGTACTGACATCGCCTATCCTCACGCCTTTGGTAGGGCACCCGTGAGCTACCGACAAAGGGTGTTATCAAATGCCTGATAAGTACGGCCACTAGCATCCATGAGCTATGTCATACAGCTGATCATCCTGGTGGAGACTCTAGTCTGCTCGGTAATATAGCTCTCAACAACTCCTTGCAAGCCTACAACACTCGACTGTAATTTACGCATCTCCTCCTTGATCCTCTTGATCCTCTATGACATAGTCCGGTGCTGAGGAGCGGGTAGCGGCAGCTGATGTGCCTGCATGGGTGCTGGAATAGCTTGAGTACCCTGATCAGCTGCAAGAGCATCCTCAGTGGCTCTAGGGACACCAACCATATCAGCCTGCTGCCTTTCTGGTCCCGGGGCTACCCAAGCCCATGTATCGCCAAACCTCAAACAGATGTTGAGCCTAGTAAGCTTATGTAAATCAATAACTGGAAGCTCACTGACAACCACCGATAAACCTCTCAACCCTTGATCACCGACCAATCCAAAATGAGCTGACAGACGCCCAATGAAGTGACCCCCAACATGCCTAAACAGATACTACACTAATAGATACGGGACGTTAGCAGTCCCTCAATCCATGCTGCGGAGATAGAAGAGATCGACACCGGTCACCTTCTCAGGTGCCTGCCCCCTGCCATAAATACTGCAGGCTATTATCCTGTTGCATAGTCTCCTCATAGGGTCTTGAATAAAAACATAAGAGGGGGTGGGCCCTAAGAAGTCCTTGTCGGATGATATCTCCATCCAATAATCCCTAAGCCCCCCCTTGTCGGGGATCACTCTCTCACTACCATACTAGTATCCTCCAAACCCAGCCTCTGCCATCTCCTCCTTAGTGTGTAATCCCAATGCTAGAATAAACTGTCTTCATGTCATCCTACGCCTAGCTCTAGCGAGCTGAAAACATAGTGTATCAGCAACATCAAGCCCCATCTTAGTATCACTCATCCTACAAGTGCTAAAGAGCTCCAGCATGAACTCCCTAACCAACGGTGCCCTAATCTCAAACAGCCTCCTCCATGCGTGACTAGTAAACAATGCCTGCCCATCATCCCCAGTATATATCATACTCAACCTATCCCCCAAAGTTTGTCTCGTACCATCAGTTAACCCAGCAAAATCTAACACATGTACCTAGTTTACCGCCCTACCCCATATCGTCTTGAGCCTTTGCTCGTAGCTGTGTACAATACCCTCGTTATATCCATCAACCTGGTATCTGAGCCATGGGTGTCTCAGGTCACGGTGTGGTAAAGGTACCATATCGGCAAGAAATATTGAGTTACTACACAGATTAATAATTCTTTTAACTGTTTTGTTTCATGGGTAGATACGGCATATACGGACAAATAAATACGCCGTATAGTGGTTTTATGAAGATACAACGTATAGGGTAGATTAGATACACCGTATGGAGATTATTTATGATTATACGGCGTATGGATAAGTGAATACACCGTATTAAAGGGACCACACACAGTTTTTAAAAGATAACATATACGTCGTATCCAGAATAGTGAATACGTCGTATAGGTTTTGATATTTTGGGGAAAAATATTTGATGCGCCGTATTCATTAGAAATAAATACGCCGTATCATATCAGTATAGAAAAAATAGGTTTTCCCCCTCGTTTATACCCGTTTGACCCAATAATTTTATCAAGGCTATATCACAAATCTCAACATCTAACTTAATGGATGGGGAATGTCATAGGCACAAACGGCAAAACGCAAATCCTAACTTTAAATCTAACCCTAAACCTAATTTTATTTCAAAAAAAAGAAAGAGAGTAGAGTAATCATACCTTCTAGTTAGGAATTGAGTGATATAAACAAACTATGGATGGAGATTTGAGATCAAAGAGGCACGGTAACTTTGTTTTTGAATTTTGTGAAAAGTGTGTGTGAAAGGGTATCCAGTGTATTAGCTGGGTTTTTATACCTATGCTGGATACGCCATATTGGGATGTGTCCAATATGTCGTATTGGACATTATTGTTTGACTTAGTCAAAGTAGTTAAAAATGGTTGATACAGCATATAGGTGTTGCCATGATACGCTGTATTCATTTGTGGGGGCCAATTTTTCAAAGATTTTAATAGAGTGAAGGAAAACGTACCTTGGCCTCCGCAATGTTCTTGTGTGAGCACCACCCTTATAATACCGCTTAGGGTCGAACGAGATGCCAAATGGCACATATAAATTTTGAATGAGATTTAATAGCATCCAGTTGTTAAGATAATTTCACCTCACTATATTAGCATCTAATGTCATGATACAAAATTTCTCGTTGAAAACATTATTGATTTTATCGTGATTTGTTTTTGAAAGTTCATTTGACCCGTTAGTATCAATGTTTATTTTTTTACTTTTAGAAGGTTGTGCTATATCAACATTGTCATCATTGTCCTTGATCATTTTTGGATTATTAGTGTTGATCCCACGCCTTGATCGATTCTTTATGATATAAAGAGTTTGTTACCTTGGAAGAATCCAAAATAACAAAGATTGAGACTTTGTATGTATATCAAAGTGTATGTGGAATCTACACTTTGATACTCTAGAGAAATTTATGAATGAAACAGTAATGATCACACACAAACAATAAACACAAAACTCACTGCTTCAATATTATAAATAATACGAGTACTCTTTAAGTACTGGGGTTACAAAACCTTGAAGCTATTACAAAACTCTCTAAATGTATCTCTTAAAGTTCTATCTATCACTACTCTAGGGATCTCCTTTTATAGAAATACAAGGAGCCCTTTACAAATATATCTGCCTATCTATTAGGAACAGTTACAATTCAAAACTAAATATCCCAAAATGCTCTCCATGCATTCTTATCTTCATTTCATCAGCTTTGACCATTTAGCAGTACAAACTTCTTCAACTGGCAGTATTAAGTTTCCTTGGCAGTACTAACTCCTTTAGTACTGTTGGCAGTATTAAGTCATATGAAGATTTATTCCTAACAATCCTCCCCTAAACTTGTGATTGTCCTTCAAATCAACAAGTTTCTTCTGAATAAAATCTTCTAGTCTTCTTATTCTGCTGATGATTCTTTCAAACAATTCTGTCATTTCTGCACTTGAGCTCTTATGAATCTAAGGAGTTTAAAAGCCTGGGAACTTTCATGATCTACCTCTAATTTTCTACTTAACATCTTTGACAACATCTCTTGGCTTAAGGGATACTTCTTTTCTGTCAACATATGGATTGCCAATCCATTGTCCATCAATAAAATATGGATACCACAGAAATCACATAATCTCCAGCTTAAAAATTGTATTCATGTTGATCTCTCCAAATCTCATCATCCTTATCAGGCTCAAACAAAGTATGTAGATCTCCCCAAAGCATAAGATCAAAACCTTCTGGTGCTGAAGTATTGTATCTCTCCTTAACTAACCTGAACAATTGTTCTACATCCATTCTGTCAAAATCTTCAAGCATTTCACTCAGTACCTTATAATTCTTTGAGCTTCCATCACCTCTGAAAACTTGATAGTACATGAAAGTCTCTGTCAACACACATGTCTTCCAATCTACAATAGGAAACTTTGTTGATAAAGATTCAATCTCTATGGGAGCTTCTTCTCTTGGTACTATATCCAGAAATCCCTTGAGTTCATCTTTCTCAGCATCTTCTTCTAGCTTTTGTCTTTTCCTTGTAGTTTTTCTAGGAATAGACTTCTTTCTCTTTGTTGCTGGTTCTTTGACAACTTCTTCCCTTTCCCCTTGTGTAACAGCCTCTTCTTCCACAATCTTTTCAGTAGACCTTTCTTTTTCAGGAGACTTTTGCTTTTTACTTCCTTGCTCTTCATCCATAGGCTTAATATTCTGATTAAAATCCCAGATCTTTTCAAAGATTGGCCTGATGTCATTGTAAGACATTCCCTTGAAGTCAGTGATCTTGTAATTTCCTTGGTTCTTCAAATATTTGATCATGTTCCTTCTAGCTTGGGCAATTGACTTAGGCTTCATCTTAAGAGAATGATATCTAATGACTGAAGGATCATTCCAGTCAATCTTCTTTGTAGACTTAGCTGCATCCATAGCTCTTTTCCTTTCTTCTTCATCCCACTGTCTAGCAATCTCCTCATCTCTAGCAATTTGAGCTCTTTGTTCCTCATTCATCTGCTCTTCAAGTCTAATTGCTTCAGCATAACTTAACTGTTCTTGTTCAAGATCCTTCTTAGACTTCTTCTTAGGCTCTTCTTCAATCAAGATGGCTTTTCCTTTGTCTTTTCTTGATCTTTTCTCAGCACTTCTTCTTGAGTATGTAACAGTTCCTCCAGCAGTACTAAGAGTTGCCTCAGCAGTACTAACTGTTGGAACTTCTTCACTAACAGGACCTTTCTTCAAACCAGCAGTACTAACCTCATCACTTGCTTTCCCACTTGCCTCTTGGTCTTGAATGAGTTCTGTTGGAGTCACTTCTTGAACAAATATTTCAGTGTCATTGCTTGCTTTTTCATGAACTCCTTCATCATCTTGAACCCCTTCAGAAGAGAACTTCTTCCCCTGTTTGGAAGAATCATCTTCACCAACTTCAGTATCTGAAAGAACAAACCTAGAATGTCTCCTTGCTTTCCCAACCTTTAATTGAGCCTCTAGTTTCTTGACCCTTAGAATAAGCTTAGTATAAGCAGAGCTTTAGGTTTTCTTTGTCTGTGTCAAATCAGCCTCTAGAACTCCAATCCTGTCAGAAAGAGTGTTAATCAAATTCATCAATTCCTAAAGTTTCAAACTACCCTCATCACTTCCATGTGAGTGAACAACATGGAGAGGTGAGTCATGGGGTGTAGGAGGATGGTATTCTGATCCAGGTGGTGTCAGTGAGGGTTGTGATGGTTGAGGGGATGGTTGAGTAGGTGATTGTTGAGATGGGGTAGGTTCAGATGAAGATATGCTGTTGGAAGGTGAAGCTGAGGGTGTAGAAACAGCTAACATATTTGGAAATAAGGCTACCTCCTGTCCTGAAAAACCCTTGGTGATCCTCTTCATATTGCTAAAAACCTTCATGGTTAGAGAGGAAACAGAATAAACTCTTGTGTGTTGTTGAAGCTTGTGTCTCTGCATGTCTAGGCATAGTTGTACAAACCTAGGGTACATCAAAAACTTATGGAGACTAGATATGTTAGACACCATGTGGTCAAAGTTCATCCTAGAGAAATTGAACTTTCTATTTGTAGCTAAACAAATGACAGCAGCTGCAATATTACTACTAAACTGCTCCCAAGCAGTCTTCTTAGGGCTTAAACAGTGAAGAATATTATGTATAAGAAACCTCCATTGAGGTGAAAATAAACCTTTTTGAAAGGTTAACTTATCTGAGTCAGTAGCATAGCCCATAAGCGCCAGTTGAGCAAAAATCTCTGTAGTTGGAAGAGAGGTAATTCCATCTTGATCATCCAACTTGAGATGTCGCCATAGAGAACCTTCAGTGATTGAAAATGAGTGTCCATCTATAGTAGCATGAATCTTGACGGTGCCATTATCATCAGTCAAAATCTCAGCAGACCTCCAAAATTATTTTATAAAGGAGACACACACCTCTGGTTTCTTAGTAAGTGCATAGCAAATATGACTTCGAGTGATGAAATCTATGATCTGATGAAACCCTGCACTACCCGTAGATTTTTCCAGAAATGCTACCATGTTATGCTTGTCACAAAAATCCAGATTTGCCATGAGTAACGATGTGAGGTATTGAGTGGGATATGATCGTGTATGTATGAATGAGGGCTGGAGAAAGTTAATTGCAATTTAATAGAGAAAACAGAGAGATATTAGTTGACCAATATTAAGTAAATTGAAGATATTGTGAATAAAGCATATGAATATATAGTTGATCCACGAAAGTCCAATTGGTCAAACCCCTATTCCATAGGTATTTGGCGGAAATATCTCAACGGCTCTATTAATTAATGAAAAATCTGTTAGGCCCAAACAGTACTAACGGTCATCCAGCAGTATTAAGTTTGGCCTAGCAGTACTAAAAATTGCCTAGCAGTATTAACTTCTCCACCCATAAGCAGTACAAACTCCATATGTTTGTAAGACTTAAAAGAATAACTTCACACAATCTCTCTTTTCTGTTTTTAGGCTCACATTTCATCTCTCAATTCTTTTGGCTCACTTTTCACTCTGTCTATTTTTCACACAGCTCTCTTTCTGTTTTTGAGCTCACCAATTCTCTCTTTTGTTTTAGCTCACAAATTCACACAAAGTGTAGTTTTTGGCAAACTACCAGCCATAAACGGATTTGATGAGTCTTTACCAATAGCCGTTTGCTTTGGACTAGCCATTGCTTCATTAGAAAAACATGGTGCAATGATAACCATATAGTTTTGAGTAAACTACCAACTATAAACGGATTTGAGAAGTCTTTACCAGTAGCCGTTTGCTCTGGACTAGCCAATGCTTCATTGTAAAAACATGGTGCATTGAGGACCATATAGTTTTTAGTAAACTATCAACTATCAACGGATTTGGGAAGTCTTTACCAGTAGCCGTTTGCTCTGGACTAGTCAATTCTTGATGTCTATAAGACATGGTGAATTGATGACCATTTGTTGTGTGGTGTAACAACCAACACTTTAAGAACAACCAGCATGTTTCCTCCCCTCAAATTTAAGAACAACCATCATGTTTTCCTTCCCCCTCAAATGATACTTATGGAATAACATCATGTCACACTTCAGTGTATATCCTGATCCTCCAGTTAGCTTAAACCAAGAAAAACAAAAACCAAACATGGCCCTCTTGGTTAACAGTATGAAGTGTTAGGCTCAGGGAATTTAACAAGATATCTAAACATCACTAGCAGTACTATTATAAGTAACGGTTTAACCAAACAGTTTTAAGTCAATTTAGCGCTGAGTATAATTAGACACGAGCTCAGTACTAATTTACCAAAACACTAACAGTACTATCATTTAACAAACTTTACAAAACAAACAAGAGATTTGGGTCTTAGAGATTGAGCATTCCAATACTTGAAACCAAGTACTGAAATCTACCAGCATCAAAACCTTTTGTAAGAAGATCAGCTACATTAAGTGGAGCTGTTTTTTATTTCCTTTCTGTTTCTTCATTTTTCTTCGTGGAGTTGTCAATTTTAGCCATTTGAATCAAACTTTTTTGTATTATCAATCTCTTATAAAGTGATGGCCTAATCTCTATATGTTTTGTTTGTAGTTTAGAGTGTTGGTACTGGATTTTCTATGATACAAATAGTACTGGTATTGTCAATGTAAATCACAGTGTTCATAAAATTGTACCCATAATCAAGCAATTGGTTTTGGATCCAGAGAACTTGTCCACAGCAATTTGCAGCAGCCACATATTCAGCTTCAGTTGTAGAGGTGGCAACCACAGTTTGTTTCTTGCATGCAAGAGGGGAATTCAACCTATTTCCCATAAAAATGACAACTCCTCCAGTGGGTTTGATTTCCTTTCAAGTGTATGCTCCAGCATTAGTCACTATTAGTATAAGAAAAATAACTCCAATGGTGAATCCTTTAAATTACCAAAGACCTAGAGATGGTTTGCTTGAGGTTTTTAAAATTTTTTTTGACGATAAGAGTTGTGGGGTGAGAAGTTTTGATGGAGGACGAGAATGGAAAACGTGACACATGCACACACATGCAAAACCTGTTTTTTGGTTCCTTGTTGCTGTAAGATACATCAAAGATCTATCATGAATCTTTAAAGGATGGTTCATCAACATCATTAGAATCTGCATCTTTAAGCAAAGGCCTTTCCAAATCTGTGGGAGTGTGGTAGGCAGAGCTTCCATCTGTGTAGTTGAACTTTTTAGGATCTCTTGGGACATATTTATCTTGACTTATAAATTTGCCTTTCTTCTTCTTGTTGAAATTGCAAACCCCAAAAAGAAGGTAAGTGTCACACATGGAAACTCATCTGAAAAATTATCCTTTCATAAGTTTTCTCAAACTCTTCACAAAAGTCCTTCTTGGTAATGATCCAAAGATGATATCATCTAAATAAATCTGAACAAGCAAAAATATGCCCTTTGATGACTTTGATGAAAAGAGTTTGATCAATCCTCTTTCCTCTTTGAAATCCATTGCTCAAAGATATGGAACAGGCATGCTATGTGTATTACAAGCTCTTGGTGTTGCTTGTTTTGAAGTCCATAGTAGTTGATGTCTAGGTGCTGTTGAAACTTTGTAACTTTGTCTCGTATGGTCAGGGTCTTCAAATCCCTGGTGAGGTTGACATACATACACCTCTTCTTGAATTGGCAATATAGGAAAGCACTTTTGACATACCATTTGATAGAAATGTGACACCCATATAAGACTGCAAGAAGCCAGAAATATTTTATAGCACTCTATCCTAAGACCCATGGGAGCAAATTACTTCATCATAAGCAATCCCTTCTTTATTGTGTTATGGCCTTGGTGCAACAAGTCTTGCTTTGTTCCTTTACAACAATTTCCCTCTATCTTTCTGTTTCTGTAGAAACCCAATTTGTACCCAATAGCACTTGCCTTTAGGCAAATCTACAAAGAACTTCCATACATTTTTGAAGCCTTGAACTGGTAGTTAGTTCACTCTTGAATTGGCATCTACCCTTAGAGGATCTCTAAGTGCTTTGAACTCTCTTTGGTTATTCTTGAGATAAGAAACAGGCAAAATAAGGCATTGTATGTTAGTCCATGTGAGTCTTCTTATAAATGGCACTAAGGAATCCTAGTTCAGCATAAGAAGTTGTCATCCTTTTGTTTGAACAGAAGATGACTGCACACACCAATCACTGATCAATTGGAATGATCCTTTTATGTGAAAAAATTTCTTGTATGGGTAGTGGAAGAAAACTGCATAAGATGGTGAAAGATTTCCCCAAATCAATGCCTTGATCCTCCTCTTGTGGTCCAGTTCGTAGGGAATGGGTCCCATCAAGCCTTCAGAAGTAGCAGATTTAACTGCAGAATCAGCTGTACAAAGTTCTCTTTCTCACCGTATTAACTTGTGGACTGGCAGTCCATTAACGTGTGACTAGCAGTATTAAAATGTGGACTGGCTATATTTAACTTGGTTTGATCATCAATACATCATCCTGGGATAATGCAATCTTATGATTCTACCTTCTTGACCTCTGCTAATTGTACATCATCCACAGATTTGGAAGTTGTAACATCTTCAAAGTATGTGTATCCTTCCAAACTTGGCATGAAAAATACAATTCGTGATCTTGTTGAGAGGATATGCTGGACTCACCTTCTTGTATTCCTGCCAGAACATTAGGAAAAAGTTCCTGCACCACTGGCACATATTCATTAGTTTGGGTTAGTGTTCAAGAATCAACCAAGCCACTTGGGACATGCATTTCCTGCTAACATAGGTTTATTCTCTAGAAAACCCACATGCCAAGTTGTCCTGTACTTTTCTGTTCTAATGTTGCTATACCCTAAAAGCTTTGCTACTATACAGATACCCAACAAAGATACCTTCAATCACTTTTGCCATCAAACTGCCCAACTTATCTATGGTATTAAGAAATTGTAAACATGACTTCCCCAAATGGCTTCATAAATCCTTTAGCTGGTTTAATTCCCCTAAAGATGTTCATAAGGAGTCTTATTATGAGGGCTTGACAACTATCACGACCTATTTTTTACATAGCAAGCAGTAGAAACTGCTTCTGCCCTAAAATGTTGTAGGTACTTAGAATTGCTAACATAGTTTAGCAGCCGCATAGAGTCCTATCTTTCTTTCAGTAACCATTTTGTTGATGGTGTCTTGCTTCATGTATTCTCTCTTTTTACCTTTTTCTATACAGAATCAATACCATCACATGGTTTTTAAATGCAGTCTCATTGTCACTTCTGCTTATTTTAAACCTTTATCCACTTGTTTTTCTATTTCCTTGATAAAGTTTTTTGGAATGCACTAGTGGCATTCCTTAGTTCTTAAAAAGAATATCCCATGAAATCCTACTATAAAATCATCAGTATTCTACAAAGCATAGTATTTTTATGCATGAAAATACTAACAAATGTTGGACACTAAATAGATCCCATTGTGCATAAAAATGGCTTAGTTGTGTGGGACTAAAGGCTCTTTGGTATTGTAAGAGGCTCTTGGTTGCTTGACCTTTGATAAGACAGGCAACACAAGTTGGTACCATGGGAATTCCTTTTTAAGGCTAATCTGTTTCTAAGATTTATCTTGTTACATGTGTTTATTGTATAATTGCATAGTTGTTTTGTGCATGGTTTGTGCTTGCAGTGAAAAAATTTTAATGCGACATCAATTATCAGGTTTGAACAAGAGTTTACTTGAGCCATGGCATATGTATATTGGTGGGAAGATGAGGGTGTGATATAGACGGGGCTTATGAGGACTATGTGGAAACACTTCGGGGCCGGTTATAAGAGAGGGGTGCAGTGTCTTATAAATGGGTAGTGGGGGGGGATAGCCGAATATTATATTTTAAGTAGTAGTTGTACTTGATTTTCTATCTGGCAGGGCCAACTCTAAAACTTTGGAAGTACCAAGAGGACCCCCTAAAACAAAAGACATTCATGGACTCAGTGTAAATATTAAAAAAAAATAAAAAAATTAGAAAAACTAAAGAAAATAGTTATTTTTTGTCACAACATTTTTGTGTGGACATAAAAAGGTTATTTTATTTTTTATTTAAACTTCATCCTCTTGGACTTAGTTATAACTCTGTCAATTCTTAGTTTATCTGTTTGATTGTTCCTGTACCTAGCAATGTGAGGTGATTCTTCATCCATGGCATCACTCAACCTATTAAGTATACATTACCTCCATAAAAGTCTTTTTATAAATTCTATAAGGGGTGATTATGTTTGTTTTATGGACATTGTGCCTTGAGCATCCACTATTCCACAAAACCTTTTTTCATTTATATGGGAAATTGCTCATGCACATTAAAACTTTTGAATGTTTGTTACCTTTGGGGGACCCAAGCCATCTCTGACTTGATCTACTTTCATCAGGCAACTTAAAATTTGGAGACAGAACAAGACATTCAGAGTCAGTAAAAAGAACATAGTTCTTTTTGTCACACATTTGTGAGACACTAAAAAGGTTAAACTTCAACTCCTTGACAAAGTATACATCTTCAAAATCAAGTTTATCTGTTTTGATAGTACCTTTACCAGTGATTCTTCCTCCATTTGCTCCTCCACCAAAAGTAACATAACCTCCATCAAATTCTTTGAAATCTAAAAGGTGAGCTATGTTTCCAGACATGTGCCTTGAGCATCCACTATCCACAAATCCTTTTTCATTTAGTTGGGAATTGCTCTGCACACAAAAACTTATGAAGTTAGTTACCTTTGGGGACCCAAGCCATTACTGACTTGGATCTGCCTCGTGCATCAATATAATTATATTTGTTAAAGGTTAATGATGCACCATTGGGTTTGATAGGTCTCCAAACCCAACATGCTGAGGGCTTAACAGCATTAAATCCCCTTGCCCTGACAGTATTAACATTTGGCCTAACAGTATTAACTGTTTGTCTACCAGTATTAATATTTTGATTAATAGACCTTTTTGTTAATGCTATATTCTTGTAAAAGGGCCTTTGAACAGTTAATTGTGCTTTATTTTGAAAGTGTGACTTTGGTCTTGCACAAGAAACTGTTGAATTTGGGTGAGCAGTATTATTAGGCCTAACAGTTTTAACACACCTAGCAGTACTAACAGGTCTGGCAGTGTTAACAGACCTATCAGTACTAAGAGATTTTGCATTTTTGAGAGTTTTCAGGCCAGTCTTCATTAAGACTGCTCTTGGAACCATATGTTTATAAGCATTAGGACAATAATATTGAATGTGATCAAAATCACCACAAATAAAGCATGCTTTGTTCTTAAAAACAAAGTTACATCCTAATTGATCAGTTTTCTGACCATTCCAACCTCTTTGGTTCCCCCTAGGTCTCTGTGACCTATATAGCTCAGCATACCTAATTGTTCTTCTACTTGGTTTGTCATTGTTAACAGACGCTTCCTTAGTAGCAATAGGTATTTTCTTTTCTACTTTTGGGGTAGACTCAGCTTCTTCCTCATCATCTGACACCCAATCTTCAATTATTGGGGCATCAGTATTCTCACTAGCCTTTTTAGGTTCTTCTAACCTAACATTATTTGCTGGATTAAAAAACTTTTCTTTCCATTTTGTGTCTACCTTAAGTGTAGGCACATCAGTGCTGGATACAGTAACAGACTTGGGTTGTGGTATTAAAGATTCATCAATATTCTCCTTAGAATTATTTGACTCTTTATTACACACAGTGGTTGGCTTTGAACTTGAATTCCTAGGACCATACCAATTTATCTCAGGATGTTGAAATTCCTCAAGACCTGAGTAAGACAAATCTAAAGGTGTTGGTCTGTTGAGAATTAAGGGATGAGGTGAAGGGACAGCATTATAACCAAAACCCTTTTTGCTTTTGTCAGTTACCTGACTTGCTAACAAATTATCTAAATCTTTAGATGATTTTTCAAACTTTGCTAGCTTTAATTCAACCCCTTCTTTTTCTTCCTTAACTTTTTCAAGTTCAGTCTTAACTAATCCCATTAGATAATCCTTATGACCTACACTTCTTTTCAACAAAGCAATCTCTTCAGAAAACAAAACTTCAGATTCTTTATATTTAACAACTTGTGCTTCTAAAATTGACAGACCTCTTTTATAGGTAGCAGCTTTAAAAGCAGTATCATCTAGAACAAGTTGTATCAGTTAATACCTCAGAGTCAGTGAATGCCATGAGAGCCATGTTTGCTTGAACTTCATCCTCTGCCATATCACTCCAATCAAAACCACCACCATCAATAGCACACATTGCCTTTTCAGAGGCATCTTCAATCCTTACTGCTTTTGATGAGTTTCCTTGGTTCCAATTTCTGTTGTCTTTGCTTCTTGGAACTCTACATTCTCTAGCAAAATGTCCCATTTTGTGACAGTTGAAACATTCTACTTTGGATTTGTCATATCCAGCAGTACTACTTCCATCAATAACAATCTTCCTTCCAGTTCTCTGATAGAACTTCCTTGCCCTCATACTCAACAATGCCATATTCCACTTTAGATCCATCTCTTCTAAATCATCATCATGAATTTGCTCGAGATCTTCATGAACAAGTTGAGATCCTTGTGGTTGAGAAGACAAAAAGGCATAAGCTGTGGCATCACTAAAACTAGCAGTACTAGTTTCAGCACTAGCAGTATTAACTTTGGAGTTGCCAGTACTAACTCCAGTGTTAGCAGTATTAATAGAGTTGGTACTGCTAGGACTGGTAGTGGTTAGGAATGCCAAGTTTTTGTCATCATTATTAACAGCAACAGTTCTCTTAACCTTTTGTTCAACAATTTTAAAATTGTTGTACAAATCATCCAAACCCATAGTTTCAAAATCGGGTTTGTTCATCCAAACCACAACATGCGTATCCCATTCTGAAGGTAAGCTTCTCAAAAACTTCACATTTAAATCCTCTGGAGACGTATCTACACCAAGAATTGCCAATCTACTAACAAGCTTTTGAAGCCTGTTAAAGATAGAATCCAAAGATTCTGAGCTTGTAGCATTGAAGTTTTCATACTGCTGCTTCAATAATGCCTTTTGTGTCTTCTTTGTAGCATCATTTCCTCCAAAGCGAGCTTTAATAGCAATAAACATAGATTGAGCATCAGCATACTGGTTAAAGGTAAGCTGATGTTCATTTGGAAGAGCCATGAGGAGAAGACTTCTTGCTTTGACATCATTTTTCTTACAGATCTTTTCTTCAGTAGTTGAAGGCACAGTCATCTTTAATGCAGTTGATGGACCTGATTCTGGTGCTGTAATAGGAATAGGTACCCATGAATTCCCATATTCTATCACCTCCCATAAAGCATAGTCTTGGATCTGAAAGTACTGCTTGATTCTTATTTCCCACATCTCATACTCTCCTAGTTTGAGTATGGGAAGCTTTGCCAACGAATTGTTTTGAGAATTTTCTAACTCCATTTTCCCTAGATCAAAGTATCTCAAAGCACAGGCTCTGATACCACTTGTTGATCCCACGCCTTGATCGGTTCTTTAGAATATAAAGAGTTTGTTACCTTGGAAGAATCCAAAATAACAAAGATTGAGACTTTGTGAATATACCAAAGTGTATGCGGAAACTACACTTTGATACTCTAGAGAAATGTATGAATGAAACAGTAACGATCACTCACAAACAATAAACACTAAAATCACTGCTCCAATATTATAAATAATACGAGTACTCTCTAAGTACTGGGGTTACACAACCTTGAAGCTATTACAAATTCTCTCTAAGTGTATCTCTTAAAGTTCTAACTATCACTACTCTAGTGATCTCCTTTTATAGAAATATAAGGAGTCTTTTACAAATATATCTGCCTATCTATTAGGAACAGTTACAATTCAAAACTAAATATCCCGAAATGCTCTCCACGCATTCTTATCTTCATATCATCAGCTTTGACCATTTAGCAGTACAAACTTCTTCACTTGGCAGTATTAAGTTTCCTTGGCAGTACTAACTTTATGCTGACAGTACTAACTCCTTTAGTACTGTTGGCAGTATTAAGTTACAAGAAGATTTATTCCTAACAATCCTCCCCTAAACTTGTGATTGTCCTTCAAATCAACAAGTTTCTTCTGAATAAAGTCTTCTAGTCTTCTTATTCTGCTGATGATTCTTTCAAACACTTTTGTCATTTCTGCACTTGAGCTCTTATGAATCTAAGGAGTTCAAAAGCCTGGGAACTTTCATGATCTACTTCCAATTTTCTACTCAACATCTTTGACAGCATCTCTTGGCTCAGGGGATACTTCTTTTCTGTCAACATATGGATTGCCAATCCATTGTCCATCAACAAAATATGAATGCCACAAAAATCACATAATCTCCAGCTTAGAAGATTGTACTCATGTTGATCTCTCCAAATCTCATCATCTTTATCAGGCTCAAACAAAGTATGAAGATCTCCCCAAAGCATAAGATCAAAACCTTCTGGTGCTGTAGAACTGTATCTCTCCTTAACTAATCTGAATAGTTCTTCTACATCCATTCTGTCAAAGTCTTCAAGCATTTCACTCAGTATCTTATAATTCTTTGAGCTTCCATCACTTCTGAAGACTTGATAGTACATGAAAGTCTCTGTCAACACAATTGTCTTCCAATCTACAATAGGGAACTTTGTTGATAAAGATTCAATGTCTATGGGATCTTCTTCTCTTGGTACTATATCCAGAAATGTCTTGAGTTCTTCTTTCTCAGTATCTACTTCCAGCTTTTGTCTCTTCCTTGTTGTCTTTCTAGGAATAGACTTCTTCCTCTTTGCTGCTGGTTCATTGACAGCTTCTTTCCTTTCCTCTTGTGTACCAGCCTCTTCTTCCACAATCTTTTCAGTAGACCTTTCTTTTTCAGGGGACTTTTGCTTTTTACTTTCTTTGTCTGCATCCATAGGCACAAACTTTTGATTAAAATCCCAAAGCTTTTCAAAAATAGGCCTTATTTCATTGTAAGACATCCCCTTAAAATCATTGATCTTAAAATTTCCTTGATTCTTCAAATATTTGATCATGTTCCTTCTAGCTTGGGCAATTGACTTAGGCTTCATCTTAAGAGAATGATATCTAATGACAGAAGGATCATTCCAGTCTATCTCCTTTGTAGCTTTAGCCTCATCCATAGCTCTTTTCTTTTCTTCTTCATCCCACTGCCTAGCAATTTCAGCATCTCTAGCAATTTGAGCTCTTTGTTCATCATGCATCTGTTCTTCAAGTCTAATTGCTTCAGCATAACTTAATCTTTCTTGTTCAATTTCCTTCTTTGATTTCTTCTTGGGCTCTTCTTCAATCAAAATAGCTTTTCCCTTATCCTGCCTTGTTCTTTTCTCAGCACTTCTCCTTGAGTAGGTAACAGTTCCTCCAGCAGTACTAATGTGTACCTCAGCAGTACTAACTGGTGGAACTTCTTCACTAGCAGTATCTTTCTTCTTGCCAGCAGTACTAACCTCATCACTAGCTTTCCCACTGCCCTCTTGCTCATGGATGACTTCAGTTGGAGTTACTTCTTGTATGAAAAGTTCAGTTTCAGTGCTTGCTTTTTCATGAACTCCTTCATCATCTTGAACCCCTTCATTAGAAAACTTCCTCCCCTGTTTGGAAGAATCATCTTCACCAACTTCAGTATCTGAAAGAACAAACCTAGAATGTCTCCTTGCCTTCCCAACCTTTATCTGAGCCTCTAGTTTCTTGACCCTTAGAATAAGCTTAGTGTAAGCAGAACTGTAGGTTTGCTTTGTCTTTGTCAAATCAGCCTCTAGAACTCCAATCCTGTCAGAAAGTGTGTTAATCAAATTCATCAATTCTTGTAGTTTCAAACTACCCTCCTCACTTCCATGTGAGTGAACAGCAGGAGAGGTTAGTCGATGGGGGAGGAGGAATGATATTCGGTACCAGTGTGTTGGTAGAAACAATTGTGTGGTGAGGGATAGGATTGATGGTTGAAGTAGGAGATGTTTCCAGTGTAGGATAAGAGATGTAGGTGTAGGGGAAGGTGAAGATGTGGTTCTAGAAGGTGAGGGTGAGGATTCAGCAGCATCTAACATAGTGGAAAACAAAGGAACCTCCTGTCCTGAAAATCCCTTGGTGGATCTCTTCAATGTTTACAAAACATCCTTTCATTGTGAGAGAGGGAAATAAATATGAATCTGTAGTGTTGTTTGGAGGCTTATGTCCCTCTTCATATCTAGGATAGTTGGATAAACCTAGGATACATAAAAACATATAGGGACTAAGATATTTAGACACATAATATCAAAGATCATCCTAGAGAAATTAAACCTTCTATTTGTAGCTAAACAAATGATAGCCACTGCAATATTGCTACTAAACTGCTCCCAATGCAGTCCTTCTTTGTGGCTTAAACATGTGTATTATATAATAAGAACCCTCCATTGAGGTGAAAAAAGCACCTTCTAGAAAAGGTTACTTAACTGGTCAGTAGGCATAGCCCATAAGTGCCAATTGAGCAAAAATCTCCGAAGTTGGAAGAGAGTTAAGGCCGTCTTTGTCATCCAACTTGAGATGTCGCCTAATAGAACCTTCAGTGATGGAAAGCGAGTGACCATCAACAGTAGCATGAATCTTGACGTTGCCATTATCATCAGTCACAATCGCAGCAGTCCTCCAAAATTGTTTTATAAAAGAGACACACACCTCCGGTTTCTTAGTAAGTGCATAGCAAATATACTTCCCTATATGAAGTCAATAAACTATGAAACCCCTGCACTTCCTGTAGATTTTTCCAGATACGCTACCATATTGTGTTTGTCACAAAATTCTAAGTTTGCCATGAATAAAATTGTGAGTAAAAAGTGGGATAGGATCGTGTATGTAAGTATGAAGGCTGGAGAAAGTTAATTGCAATATAATAGAGAAAACAGAGAGATATTTGTTGACCAATATTAAGTAATTTGAAGTGATCGTGAATAAATCATATGAATATATAGTAGATGCACGAAAGTCCAATTGGTCAAACCCCTATTCCATAGGTATTTGGCGGAAATATCTCAACGGCTCTATTAATAAATGAAAAGTCTGTTAGGCCCAAACAGTACTAACGGTCATCCAACAGTATTAACTTAGGCCTAGTAGTACTAAAATATGCCTAGCAGTATTAACTTCTCCACCCATAAGCAGTACAAACTCTAAGACTTACAAGAATAACATCACACAATCTCTCTTTCTGTTTTTAGGCTCATAATTCATCTCTCATTTCTTTTGGCTCACTTTGCACTCTTTTTATTTTTCACACAGCTCTCTTTTTGTTTTTGAGCTCACCAATTCTCTCTTTTGTTTTAGCTCACAAATTCACACAAAGTGTAGTTTTTGGCAAACTACCAGCCATAAACGGATTTGAGAAGTCTTTACCAGTAGCCGTTTGCTCTGGACTAGCCAATGCTGCATTGTAATAACATGGTGCATTGAGGACCATATAGTTTTGAGTAAACTATCAACTATCAACTGATTTGAAAAGTCTTTACCAAGAGCCATTTGCTCTGGACTAGTCAATTCTTGATGTCTATTAGACATGGTGAATTGATGACCATTTGTGGTGTGGTGTAACAACCAACACTTTAAGAACAGCCAACATGTTTCCTCCCCTCAAATGATACATTATGGAGTAACTTATATGACACCTCATTGTTTATCCTGAAAAAGTTAGCTTAACACCAAGAAAAACATAATCCAAACATGTTTCATGTTTAACAGTATTAAGTGTTATTCACAAGATAAACAAAGACACATAGAAATAACCAGCAGTACTAACTATAAGGAACAGTTGTAACAAACAGTGTAAATATAACTAGCAGTACTAATTATAAGCAACAGTGTTAACAAACAGTGTTAAATAAAACTAGCAGTACTAATTAGAACTAGCAGTATTAATTGACAAACACTAACAGTACTAACATTTAACAAACTTTACAAAACAAACAAGAGATTTAGGCCTTAGGGATTGAGCATTCCAATACTTGAAACCAAGTACTGAAATCTACCAGCATCAAAACCTTTTGTAAGAAGATCTGCTACATTAAGTTGAGTATCAATTTTAGCCATTTGAATCAACTTTTTAGTATTACAATCTCTTATAAAGTGATGCCTAATCTCTATAACCTGCAAACTCATCCCACCCTCTCAGCCCAACAAAAAATAACCTCTCGAATCTAGCAAACCTCTCATCTCCCACTCACCTCCGCTCCTCATCCTCCCCCCACCCACTCAATAGCGAACCTCACCACATCAATTCTCTCCCCATGCAAATCAATCAAGCCACAAATTTCCCCCCCCCCCCCCCTCACCTTCCCCTAGACCACGTGACTACCACACAACGAAATCATAACCACTACAAGGCCTGTCTACCTCTCAACAGTGCCAGCAAGCCTCACCAAACATTCCATCTCAACTCTCTCCAAAACCGACTGAAATGGGTATCAGTCACAATTTATTCTCGACAGCCTCAAGCCCTTCATCTCCCTCGACCCATCAGACTCGCCTCTCATCACTCCCACGCATACTTTCTCCCCCCCCCACACCGAAGAATCGCTCAATCTATCTCAGCCTCCTCCGCCCCCTTCCACCAGCACCTCCCGCTCAAAAGGCCAGCCCTCGCAAACCCGCCTCCAAAAAGAATGCCCACCCATTCTCTCTCATGCTCTCCCCCAACCTCTACCCCACACATCAACAACCCAGCACGGTTCTCCATGAAAGCTAGCGAATCTCCGGAACATGATCTGCAAAGAACACCCTCAATTTCACTCTCCGCAGCATCCAAGCGGCCCTAAACACTCTGACAAACTCCAAACTCCAGTCACGTAACATCTGTCTCCTACATCAGACCCACAGCATAGCCCTGCCAAATCTCCTTCAAAAACCTGCCCCGACACAACGTCTCTCACACATCCTCCCCCACCCCTCATGGAAGTTCCCCCCTCTCCAACCCGTTACCACCTCCAATTCCTCCATTGAAGAAAACCGACTCTCCTCCGCGCAAGTCCCCACACATTCCCACTTCCTCGTCGACCCGTCTCCCACTTCGAAATATTCGAACTTACGATACTCAACACCAAAGAACTCGCGGTGGATGATCAATTGGGAAACTCCCACCAGAGGACGTCCACCCCCAGATCTCTAGCAATCTCCAAAGACTCCCAAACACCCTAGGGAGGCACGTTACCCCTAAACCCACTCAAGTCTGGACCTCAGACAACCTTCTTTCACCCCCCAAAAGCATTATCACACTCTCATCTACCAAAGTCCTTCAGATGACTCAGTTACGAGACTGACCCACGTCAAAGTCAATCTCTCTGCGCACCTTTCCCAGACCTCACACCGCGTCCACTCACTCAATCCAAACATTGGACGACTACCAGAGACCTGATCACCCCTTCCCTTGAACCCAAGAACGAATAACAATCTCTCTCACACATTCTAAACAGACTCCCTCTCCACTCACAACGTAGTCAGCAATCCCTTCTCAACCCACAACACCCACAAGAAGAGACCGTCACCACATCCAAAGCACAAAGACTCTTGCCATAACTTCACCAGTGCAGTACAATGATCTCAATGATCACCCTCTTATTCCCCCAAAAATCGCGTCTCTCGCATCCTCCATTATCCATTGCCTCAGCAGTAATCCCTCCCATTAACCACGACTAGTTGCTCCCGTAAAAGTACATCCCTCCCTCACTCCTCATATCCCACGACACATTCCTTGCTAAAATAATATCCCAATCTCTCCGCAGCTAAGCACATCCTCTCTTACCCCACCCCCAAGCAACTCCACTTAGCACTCACTCCCCTACTCACCAGCGTGGCCCTCGCTCCATCACATCACCCCCCTGGTTGCACTCACTCTCCCACTTTCACCTCACCAAAAATGCCAACTTGAATCTTCCGCACGCCGCACCCCCTCAGACTCATTCATCCATCAATCGCAACCTCCATATCACCTCCGAATCTCATAAATACAACCAAACTCAAGTCAATCGCTCCCACCCAAACTCGGACCACGCCAAGAGACCCCGTACACGATACACACCGACCATGAGCCCTAAAAGGAAACCTCCACCCTCTCTCATCACTCCCCCAATGCCGGACATCTCTCGACGAACGACACAGATCGTTGAATCTCCGCAGCTACCCATCAGACCAAAGCGTCTCATCCACATCCTCACTCCCACGCTCAAATTCTTGACGAGCGACCACCCCTCACTCTACGCGACAGCTAACACAAAATCCTCATCTCTCCAAGCAGACCTCCGGAACTCCGGCTAACAAGACCGGCATCTTCCTTCTTACTCCAACGCATCGCCCTCTCTATCTGCAAGCATACGAATCCCCCACACTCACTCACAAACAAGATTTCTCACATCACTCTCTGCGGTCCCCACACAGTCTCTCACTCCAGGCCCCTACGACACAAATCCCCGATTCTCACTTGTATGAGAGCGAGTATATCTTACTCTGCTACGATCCCAACTCCCCCCCACACGCTCTCCGCAGTATCCCATTCACAACGTAATCCAAGACACACTCACGCCACATTCCATCACTCCTCCACCAACCCGTCCTCATCGTACCCAATCTCCAACTCCCAATAACTCTATACACCGCCACCCTTGGGTTGAAAGTCACTGTAACGCCAAGAATCCCCAATCCTTAACAACAACCGCAGGCATCACACACACTCAATTATAGCACACGGACTACCCAATCAGTCACCTCACCGAAGCCAACATCTTCATCAATAAGGGATCGACTTCCTATACAAAGAAAATCCGGGAACTCCCTCACGTACACCTCAGCCGCACTCGCTCTCACTCCCCCCCATTCTCACAACAATAAATCAAAAGTCAACCAACAATCTCACACCAAAACCCCCAATTAGCCCGTCGTCATCACCCCTCACCACCCCGCCCCCACCATCTTCCAAGCCACTCTCTCTCAGGGGAACAATTAGTAAACACCTCTCCACTCAAATCCCGTTCGCACTTCCTCCTCTCATCTAAGTAACAAAACCACCGCTGCCCCGGGCCACACCTCTAAACCCCTCTCCGTCCGTCGGTCCCGCCTGAAGGTTCTGAAACCAGATCCCACACCTCTCAAATCTACCTCTCTCCTCCTCCATGTCACCCACCGCACAACATAGACTCATCACCCAATCATGGTCCCAAACTCAGTTTCAGTCTACAAACCACCACAATCTCCTCCTCAACCCCTACCAACCAGTCCTCAAAAACCGCCCTCATCACGTCACATCGCATACAATCATACCACATTTAGGATCATTGTCTTCAACAACCTCCTCCTCCCTCCCCAAAAACTTCCTACGACACAATCAATCCACCGGTCCTCAACCAGAACAAACCAACCCAGTCACACCCCACACTCCGCATCGTATCTCGTCACAAATGAGACCCCCATCACAGGCCCTCTCAATCTCCACTCGCGGTCACCGCCAACAACCAGTTCAATTCTCTCTCATCAAACGGCGGCTCACCCGCAAACTCTCTCCCTCGGGAATCCATCTCGTAATCCACCCCCCCTCAATCTCAGCTCGTGAACTCACAAACAGCCACTTATCCCCACACCGCATGCCCTTATTCTCCGAACTCCTGGTCATACAAGTATCTCACGTCCAGGCACCACGACCAGTCCCATCGCTCCTACTGCATCCCTAAACCTCTCACAGCTCCGCACTCCTCCAACGCAAACAATAACCTCCCTCTACGCGCAACCATACCACAATCATACTCATCCTCTCACAACGTCCCCAACCCCAGTCCACAGATCCTCGAAAGCAAACACCCATGCACGAACCTCACCAACTCAATGCCATGCGAGCCTACTACTCATCCCATCGGTAATCCAAATAAATCTCAATCGTCGTGCTCACCTCGCACTAAAGCCAAATCTATATCAACCCACGTCCCAAACTTCTAAAGGCCGCCTCTTCACCATCAATCATAAACCGTCCTCTCTCGTCTCACTCTACAACCCTACTCATGAAAATCTCAACCCCCCCCGCCACCGATCACTCGCGCCCTCATTTCATCTCGACCGAGTCGTAACAAACGATGCCCATCCTACCAATCCCCACCCCACCAAACACCGCATCAACTAAGTCACGCGTCCCACAAACAAAAGATCAACCTCGCAATAGCCACTCAACAGACTCGGCCTCACTGGAATCTCCCATCAAGCACTCTAGGTCCCGCTGCCCCGCTACCTGATCCGCAACTCACCGCACTCAATGCCTATTCCCACTCACCACACCCTCCACCCATCTCGTGTTAACGCTATGCGATCTCCCGCTCAAGGCGACTACTTTCCGGAGTCCCAAGTCACCTTCCCACACTCAACATTCAGCAGTCCAAGCTCAACTCGATCAGTCGGCCCTAACAAAACTCCCGGTCTTCACCGTCTCCTCCCCCATCTCCAACCAATCCCAAACACCTAAAATCAACAACTCACACCTCTCTCACTCGACGCACTCACTCTACACCACTTAACGTGCTATCCCGGTCCCTATATTTTTTTTTTTTCCCCCCCCCCCCCGAAACCACATACAACTCAACTCACACACTCCATTCGATCACATGGCAATAAAAATCGCCACACTCGTCGTCCCACCATGCCATACTAACCCGGACCCGCCCCTCGGGACCCCTCTCCAAGGGAGCGATCATGCCATTCACCAGGAAACCAAGCGTCAGAAACGCGCTCGTCCACCACCGTCGGGGATGGCACCCATTCACTCACTCATAACAAATCTGACAACACTCCTCACAATCGACCCGCACTCCTCTACCACACCCAGGAAATAAACTACTCTCTTATCCGGAACTCGGCAGTCTGACTAATCTCTCCACCCGATCACCCAATGCTCACCCAAAAAGACCGCTTCGACACGCACCAGAAGATCATCTCCACTCCCATCCACATCAAACTACTACTCCATCTTCCCCCCAGTGAAAGATCAAAGCACATCCAAATCACAAGACCCTCGAACTACTCCTCGCTCAGACAAGGCCTCCCTCTCCATATACCTCAGAACCCCTCACCAGAACGTCTTAACCGCCACTTCACGCAGCACCACATCTCCACCTTCCCCGACAACAAAAACTCCATCATATCTCTCACCCCCCAACAATCTGTCTAACCTCAACCTCGGACCGCTCCACCTGCACTCGCGCAATCAATCACCCACGGAATCTCTCGCTCCCGAAGACTAACCATCGATCCTCACGTCTCGACTGCGTCGACCTCTCGAAATCTCTCAGCACCGAGACCACCTAACTCGGCCCTCAGGTCAATATCACGGGTTCATCGTCATACCAGTCACCGTCACCCAACTCACCGACAACTCATCCCCCATGTCTCAACGCAACTCGCGCCCCCTCCACAGCCCACTCACCCATCTCCACAGTCTCCCCGGTCACCTAATCATCCGACTAAACAAACCGCAAAAACCCGGTCCCCTCACACCTATCCACCAGTAACAATCAGCAACTCCACTCATCCCATCTCCCCCCCACTCCCCCCCAAATGCCCTCGCAACGACCCGGAGAGTAGCTCTCAATAATACCGGGGACCAGGACTAAAACTTTCATCTCGTCAAATCACTCGAAGATATAATTTACCACTTCCTCACAAAGAGCTCCCAATAATCATCAACAATCCGCACCCACAGCCGTCCATAGCCGGGGCTCCCCCCCTCGTAACCTAACTATACCAAAAGGGTCTAAAAAAGAAGTGCTCAAGTAACAATCTACCACACATCTCGGCCGTTCCCCCTTCTCTCGCAACATTTCTCACGGTCCAAAACTCCACGCAAGGAGCATACCCACACCGGAATCTACCATCCGCACGATCCCACCCTCCACTCCAAGACCTTCATACGCTCTCTCTCACAATCTCAAGCTGCCTCCCCTCAACCTCTCAACTCCAATAAAGACGACCGAATCACAATTATCAACGCCCCACACACCAACACCTCCATACCTCCATTAACTCACTCCCCGCTCCCACCACGATCCCAATTTCATCTCAAGCTCCGCAAACAGAGAATGACGGAGACAACGCCACCCTCCCAACAACCCCAACTCCCACTCCTCCTCATCAAATATCACCTCAGTGCATGACACTCAAAAATCAAGCCTCGCACGCATCTTTCCGGCTCCTCACGCCAAATGCAGTAAACCCTTCCCCCCACATTATCCGACTAAGGGCTCCCCCATCTCATGATCCCCCCCCTCAATCAGTAATCTCACCTTCACAACGGGACACCCAACCCCTCCCTCCCATCTTCAGGACTGAGCGAAAAAGCCGCCGCTCCCCAGCCGTCAATGCCTCTACCGTCCATTCCACACCTCCCCCCCCCAATCGCCACCCGCCACTCACAAAACCCCTCCTCACGAGTCAACCATACAGTCCTATCAGCTCACAGGCTCCGGATCTCCCCATATCTCACTCTTACCTCCTCTCCCCATACAACCCTCCCAAATCGGGCAGAGACAAACCCAACACGACAAATCAACTTTCTCCATCCCTGCCCTCCCAACCCCGCGGTCCGAGCTCTCACAAAACCCAACCTCCAAATAAACTCTCGCTCCCTCACAGTCCACCCATGCGATCTCGATCTTCACCTCAAGCACCTCCCTTTCCAGCAGCTCAAAAACACCCCCCAATTCACTACCTACATCAATCCCTCGCACCTCACTCCTCCCCAAGATATGACACACCTCCTCACGACGGCATTCCAACCGTCTCTAGCATCTGCTCAAGCCTCCCTACTCTACCTCGGTCCCACCCCTCCGCGTCTCTTACGACCCGCAAAGAGCGTCTCCCCCCATCACTCATTCTCGTCCCATCTCCCACGCAACTGACAACAGGAAGCCCCCCCACGAATCACGATCACCACATCTCTGCGACAAACGGATCTCCTTCCTCCCCCAACGCCTAGCTCGTATAGCTATCTTCCTCACACCACTCTTCTACACGATACGTACTCTAATCTCTCCCAAGTCATCAAGTCTCCACCTCTCCACTTCCCTAGCTCTCTCCCCCGCTAGATTACACCACTCCAACCAAACACTCTCCTCTTAAAAAGTCACTCGCTTCCCAGACTCTCACACCGCTCCAGGCATCGGACCCCGGCAGCACCCTCCATCACACGTCTGCCTGTCCGTCACACCAGCCAAGAATAGACAATCCAACACAATACTCTAATCACCACTCCCCGTCACCGCGCGTTCTCAACCGATAACAATATAACTCACCTCCACTACTCTCTCAAACAACCAAGGCGTCATCTCACTATCCTCACCGAACCATCTCAACTCCCCCACACTCTCCCTTTGTAACAGACCCACCTGATAGCCTCTCTCTACGCGGAATACCGGTCTAGCCTCCATTTCCAACTCTACTCTCTCGAACCCTCCACTCCAAAACAGCTAATATCGCCACTATCAAAATACGGGCCAATTACAAGACCGGTACCCAAGCAGCTACCAGAGTTCCACCACCAAGTCTCCCCCAACACCATACCGTCTCTGGCCAACTATACAGACCAGCCCACATAATGCTCCAAAGACCGAGAGATCTTGAACCGCCCTGGACTCACCACTCCATCCCCTCTCAATCTTTTGAGGCTCACTTTTCACTCTGTCCTATTTTTCACACAGCTCTCTTTCTGTTTTTGAGCTTCACCATGTCTCCTCTTTGTTTTAAGCTCACAAATGCAAACACAAAGTGTATTTTTGCAAACTACCAGCCATAAACGGATTTGAGAGTCTTTTACCAAAAGCATTTCTTGGACAACCATTGCTTCAATAAGTAAAACATGGGTGCATGATAACCATATAGTATTTGAGTAAACTATGCACTATAAAAACGGATTGTAGAGACCTATACCATAGCCTTTGCGTTTGGACTAGCCATTAGCTTCATTGTAAAAACATGGTGCACATTTAAGACCAATAGTTTTGAGTAAACATCAACTATCAACGGATTATTGAGAAGTCTTTACCAGTAGCCGTGTTGCTCTTAGACTAGTCAAGTTCTTTGATTCTATAAGACATGGTGAACTGATGACCATTTGTTGTGTGGTGTCACAACCAACACTTAAAGAACAACCAACATTTTGCCTCCCCGCAAATAATACATTTATGGCTAACCAGTTCACACTTCATGTTTGATCCTGAAAAAGTTAGCTTAAAAACAAGAAAAACAGAATCTAAACATTTTTCTTGTTTAACAGTATTAAGTGTTACTAACAAGATTAACATAGATACATAGAAATAACCAGCAGTACTAACTATAAGTAACAGTTTTAACAAACAGTTTTAAATATAACTAGCAGTACTGAATTAGAAACTAGCAGTAAGAATTGAACAAAAACTTAACATACTAACATATGAACAAGCTTTAGCAAAACAAACAAGAGATTTAAGGCCATAAGGATTAAGCTTTCCCAATACTTGAGACCAAGTAATTTGAAATCTACCAGCATCAAAACCTTTTGTAAGAAGATCTGCTACATTAAGTTGAGTGTCAATTTTAGCCATCTGAATCAACTTTTTAGCATTGCAATCTCTTATAAAGTATTGCTAATCTCTATAAGTTTATGCTTTAGAGTTTAAATAGGATTTTCTATTATACAGAATAGTACTAGTAATTGTCAATGTAAATAACAGTGTTCATAAAATTTAACCCATAACTCTAGAATTGGTTTTGAATCCAAAGAACCTGTCCACACCACTTGCACAGCCACATAATCAGTCTTCAGTTATAGAAGTGGCAACTACAGTTTGTTTCTTGCATTGACAATAAATCAACCTATTTCCCAAAAATTGACAACCTCCAGTGGTTATACTTCCTGACAATGTAAGCACCAGCATAGTCACTACAGTATAAGCAACTAATCTAAGAGGAGAATCCTTAAAGACCAAAGACTAGCGATGGATTGCCTTTAAGTATCTATAAGATTCGTTTGAAGCTAAGAAGATGTGGAATATTTTGGGGAAAAAACCTGAAACCTTGCACATGCACATACTGCAAACATGATATCTGGTCTGGATGCTGTAAGATACATCAAAGATCCAATCATAGATCTATAAAGATGTTCATCAACATCATCAGCATCTCCATCTTTAACCAAGGGCTTTTCCAAATCTGTGGGAGTGGAGGCAGACTTCACATCTGAGTAGTTGAACTTTTTCAAAATTTCATGGACATATTTATCTTGACTGATAAAAATGCCTTTCTTTCTCTGTTGGACCTGCAATCCCAAGAAGAAGGTAAGTTCTCCCATAGAACTCATCTGAAACTTATCCTTCATTAGCTTCTCAAACTCATCACAAAGCTCCTTCTTGGTAGATCCAAAAATAATGTCATCTACATAGATCTGAACAAGCAAGATATGCCCCTTTTGTCTTTTGATGAATAAAGTTTGATCAATCTGTCCTCTCTGAAAGCCATTGCTCAAAAGATAAGTGGCCAATGTGTCATACCAAGCTCTGGGTGCTTGATGAAGTCCATATAGTGCTTTCACAACTTTATAAACTTTATCAGGATGGTCAGGATCTTCAAAACCTGGAGGTTGACAGACATATACCTCCTCTTCAATTTGACCATACAGGAAAGCACTTTTGACATCCATTTGGTAGACTGTGAAACCCATATAAGAAGCATAAGCCAGGAATATTCTTATAGCCTCAATTCTAGCCACTGGTGCAAAGACTTCATCATAGTCGATGCCCTCTTCTTGAGTATGTCCTTGGGCAACAAGTCTTGCTTTGTTCCTGATGACTATCCCTCTTTCATCTTTCTTGTTTCTGTAGACCCACTTTGTACCAATAGCTCTATGACCTTTAGGTAAGTCTACAAGAACCCATACATTTTGCAGTTTGAACTGTAGGAGTTCCTCCTGCATTGCTTCTACCCATGCAGGATCACTAAGAGCTTTAGAAACTCTTTTTGGTTCTTCCTGAGATAGGAAACAAGCAAAAAGACATGTATGAAGGTCCTGGTGAGTCTTTCCTTCATATATGGCACCAAGAAATCCTAGTTCAGAGTAAGAAGTTGTCATCCTTCTTGTTTGAACAGAAGACTGCACATCACCAATCACATGATCAATTGGATGATCTTTGTGAATTCTTGTATGAGGAGTGGAAGAAACTGCATAAGATGGTGAAATGTTCCCCAATTCAATTTCTTGATCCTCCACTTGTGTGTCTTCAGATGTAGGAATTGGTCCCATCAAGTCTTCAGGAGTAGCAGTATTAACTTCAGGAACAGCAGTACTAACTTCTCTACTACCAGTATTAACTTCTGGACTGGCAGTATTAACTTGTTGATCAGCAGTACCATTATTCTGAAGACTGCAATCATCATGAGTCCCATCTTGATCTTGTATTTGTGCATCAGCAACAGATTTGAGTGAAGCATCATCAAAATATGAAGCATCCTTCCAAATTGGCATGACAATACAATCTTGATCTTGTTGAGAGGATGTGCTAGACTCAGAAACTCCTTGTATACCTGCAGAATCATTAGAAAAAGTCCCTGCAACCACTGGTACATAATTCATTGATTGGGTTAGAGAATCAAGATCAAACAGCCACTTTGGACCATTTCCTTCTATCATAGGCTTATTCTCTAAGAACCCAACATGCAAGTTTTCCTGAACTTTTCTGGTTCTAATGTTATATACCCTAAAAGCTTTGCTACTTAAGGAATATCCAACAAAGAAACCTTCATCACTTTTTCCATCAAACTTGCCCAACTTATCTAAGGTATTAAGAATAGTAACATGACATCCAAATGGTTTCATGAAGCCTATAGCTGGTTTAATACCCCTAAAGAGTTCATAAGGAGTCTTGTTATGAGGCTTGACTATTAAGACCCTATTCTGTACATAGCAAGCAGTAGAAACAGCTTCTGCCCAAAATGTTGTAGGTAACTTAGAGTCAGCTAACATTGTTCTAGCAGCCTCAATGAGAGTCCTATTCTTTCTTTCAGCTACACCATTTTGCTGAGGTGTCCTTGCTACACTATATTCTCTTTTGATACCTTTTTCTCTACAGAACTCATCCATCACATTGTTTTTAAATTCTGTCCCATTGTCACTTCTGATTATTTTAACCTTCTTATCCACTAGAT
Organism: Tanacetum coccineum; assembly: GCA_026074375.1. Taxonomy (NCBI): domain Eukaryota; kingdom Viridiplantae; phylum Streptophyta; class Magnoliopsida; order Asterales; family Asteraceae; genus Tanacetum; species Tanacetum coccineum. Next base: position 5,869 of record BQNB010059191.1, on the reverse strand, counting down.
TTCTAATTACCCTTGAATAAAGTTTTTAAGGATCTCACTATTTCATCCTTAGTTTCTTAAAAAGAAAACACATGAAAATCTACCTAATAAACATCATTGGTTACTACCAAGCAGTATTTTTTATGCATTAAACTACTCACAAAAGTTGGACCAAACAGATCCATATGTAGCATAAATAAATGCTTATAGTGGGACAAACGGCCTTTGGTCTTACAATAGGCTTATGTGCTTGCCTTTAAACAGGCAACACAAGAGTGGTCAATCCAAACCTTTTAAAGGCAAACTCTTACAATATATCTTTGACAAGTTATTGATATTTTTGAAATTACATGACCAATAGCCTACTCTATGCCACAACATTGATTCCTCAGATGTAGCCTTTGCAACTAGACAAGTTAAACCATCTTTAGGAACTATGTTCTTCATATCAAAACTGTACATGTTATTCTGTCTAGGAATTTTAAGAAGTATTTGACTTTCATCAGGCAACTTAAAATTGGGAGACAGAACAAGACATTCAGAGTCAGTAAAAAGAACATAGTTCTTTTTGTCACACATTTGTGAGACACTAAAAAGGTTGAACTTCAACTCTTTGACAAAGTATACATCTTCAAAATCAAGTTTGTCAGTTTTAATTGTACCTTTACCAGTGATTCTTCCTCCATTTGCTCCTCCACCAAAAGTAACATAACCACCATCAAAGTCTTTGAAATCTGAAAGATGTGCTATGTTTCCAGACATGTGCCTTGAGCATCCACTATCCACAAATCCTTTATCATTTAGCTGTGAATTGCTCTGCACAAAAACTTTTAAAGTTAGTTACCTTTGGGGACCCAAGCCATTACTGACTTGGATCTGCCTCGTGCATCAATGTAATTATATTTGTTAAAGACTAGTGATGCACCATTGGGTTTGATAGGTCTCCAAACCCAACATGCTGAGGGCTTAACAGCATTAAATCCCCTTGCCCTGACAGTATTAACATTTGGCCTAACAGTATTAACTGTTTGTCTACCAGTATTAATATTTTGAATATTAGACCTTTTTGTTAATGCTGTATTCTTGTAAAAGGGCCTTTGAACAGTTAATTGTGCTTTATTTTGAAAGTGTGACTTTGGTCTAGCACAAGAAACTGTTGAGTTTGGGTAAGCAGTATTATATGGCCTAACAGTTTTAACAGACCTAGCAGTACTAAAAGGTCTGGCAGTGTTAACAGACCTAACAGTACTAAGAGGTTTTGCATTTTTGACAGTTTTCAGGCCAGTCTTCATTAAGACTGCTCTTGGAACCATATGTTTATAAGCATTAGGACAATTATATTGAATGTGATCAAAATTACCACAAATAAAGCATGCTTTGTTATTAAAAACAAAGTTACATCCTAATTGATCAGTTTTCTGACCATTCCAACTTCTTTGGTTCCCCCTAGGTCTCTGTGACCTATACATCTCAGCATACCTAACTGTACTTCTACATGGTTTCACAGTTTTAACAGACTCTTTCTTAGTAAGCAGTAGGTATTGTCCTATTCTCCTTTTGAATAGACTCCACTTCTTCCTTATCATCTGACACCCAATCTTCATATTGTGGCATCAGAATTCTCTCTAGCCTTTTTAGGTTCTTCTAACCTAACATTATTAACAGGATGAAAAATCTTTCTTTCCAATCTTTGTCTACCTTAAATTGGAGACACAACAGAGCTAGTTTCGTAACTGTCTTGGGTGTTGGTTAAAGAGTCATCAGTAATCTCCTTAGAATTATTTGACTTCTCTATCACAAAACATTGGGATTGGCCTTTTAAACTTGAATCCCTAGGACCATACCCATTTATCTCAGAGTTGTTTGAATTCCTCAAGACCTGAATCAGACAAGTCTAAAGGTGTTGTGTTTGTTGAGAATTTAATGGGATGATGTGAGGGACAAGCAGTGTAACAAAACCCCCTTTGCTCTTGTCAGTTACCGGACTTGCTAGCTAAATCACTAAGTCATTTAGATGATTTTTCAACAATTGCTAATTAAATTTAAATCCCTCTTTTTCTTCCTAACTTTTCAATTCGCATAACTAACCCATAAGATAATCCTTATGATCCCCTATACTGTTCTTTTCGAACAAAGCAATCTCTTTCAAAAACAAAACTCAGATCTTTATTGAACTACTCGTAGCTTCTAAAATTAACAACCCTCTTTGATGTAGCTTAGCTTAAAAGCATATCATCTAATTTAACTAGTAAATCATTATACTGTTTTTTAAGAGCTTCATAATTTTGCAAACAAGATTTAGAATAAGATTTGTCAATTGATACCTCAGAATCAAAGAATGTCATGAGAGCCATGTTTGCTTGAATTTCATCCTCTGCCATAGCACTCCAATCAAAACCAGAACCATCTATAGCACACATAGCTTTCTCAGAAGCATCTTCAATCCTTATTGCCTTTGATGAGCTCCCTTGGTTCCAATTTCTGTTATCTTTGCTTCTTGGAACTCTACATTCTCTAGCAAAATGTCCCATTTTATGATAGTTGAAACATTCTACCTTGGATTTGTCATATCCAGCAGTACTGCTTCCATCAATGACTATCTTCCTTCCAGTTCTCTGATAGAACTTCCTTGCCCTCATGCTCAGCAGTGCCATATTTCATTTTAGATCCATCTCTTCCAAATCATCATCATGAAGTTGCTCAAGATCTTCATGAACAAGTTGAGACCCTTGTGGTTGAGTGGACAAAAAGGCATAAACTGTGGCATCACTAAAACTAGCAGTATTAGTTTCAGTACTAGCAGTATTAACTTTGGTGTTGCCAGTACTAACTCATCCAGTGTTAGCAGTATTAATAGTGTTTAGTACAGCTTGGACAGTTGAAGTGTTAGAAAGTGCAAGTTTTTTGTCACATTATTACAGCAACAGTTCTCTTTAACCTTTTGTTTCAACAATTTTAAAATTGTGTACAAATCATCACCAAACCCATGTTTCAAATCGGGTTTGTTTCATCCAACTACCACATGAGTATCATCATTCTGAAGGTAAGCTTCTCAAAACCTTAACATTTAAATCCTCTGGAGAAGTATCTACACCAGAATTGCCAATCTACTAACAAGCTTTTGAAGCCTGTTAAAGATAGAGTCCAAAGATTCTGAGCTTGTAGCATTGAAGTTTGCATACTGATTAGCTATCAATAAGGCCTTTGTGTCTACTTATGGTAGCATCATTTCCTCCAAACGAGCTTTTAGCAATAAATATAGATTGAGCATCAGCATACTGGTTAAAGGTAAGCTGATGTTCATTTGGAAGTGCCATGAGGAGAAGACTTCTGGCTTTGACATCATTCTTCTTGCAAATCTTTTCTTCAGTAGTAGAGGGTACAATCATCTTCAATGCTGTTGATGGACCTGATTCTGGTGTTGTAACAGGAATAGGTACCCAAGAATTCCCATTTTCTATTACCTCCCATAATGCATAGTCTTTATCTAGAAGTACTGTCTTGATTCTGATTTTCTCCACAATCACAACTCCCTAGTTTGAGCATGGGAAGCTTTGCCAACGCATTGTTCTGAGAATTTTCTAACTCCATTTTCCCTAGATCAAAGTTTCTCAAAGCACAGGCTCTGATACCACTTGTTGATCCCACGCCTTGATCGATTCTTTATGATATAAAGAGTTTGTTACCTTGGAAGAATCCAAAATAACAAAGATTGAGACTTTGTATGTATATCAAAGTGTATGCGGAATCTACACTTTGATACTCTAGAGAAATGTATGAATGAAACAGTAATGATCACACACACAATAAACACAAAACTCACTGCTTCAATATTATAAATAATACGAGTACTCTTTAAGTACTGGGGTTACAAAACCTTGAAGCTATTACAAATTTTCTCTAAACTGTATCTCTAAAAGTTCTATCTATCACTACTCTAGGGATCTCCTTTTATAGAAATACAAGGAGTCCCTTCCAAAATAATATCTGCCCTTCTATTAGTAAAGTTACAATTCAAAACTAAATATCCCGAAATACTCTCCATGCATTCTTATCTTCAGTTCATCAGCTTTGACCATTTAGCAGTACAAACTCCTTCAACTAGCAGTATTAAATAACATTGGCAGTTCTAACTTAATACTGGCAGTACTAACTTTGTACTGGCAGTACTAACTCCTTTAGTACTGTTGGGTAAGACACACATGGAGGAAGAAGTTGAACCATTGTAACTCTTCAAATGAGGTTGATGTTAACTTACCAACACCAATGCCTAAGCCACAATCTCCTATCAATGAACCTACTACTCATTCAAACCATGTTTTGCTACAATCTTACTCACTTTCACTTAGTGATTCTTGTGACACTAATGTTGGACAAGCTTCCATTTCACCAAGCATCAATCAACCTCAAACACAACCCCCATTTCCTCACTTGCTCGTCAATCCACATGTTGCTAGTGTGCTTCATGCTCAAACTTCTCTCTCACCTCAAGGTGACAACCACCCACAACCTCTACTTCCTCCTTTACCAAGTAGAGAAATGCTTATGAATAACATTAACCAACTTCAAGACTTGTCAAATCTCCTAGCCATGCACCTCTCACAACGTAACACTTCATCATCTCCTTACTCTCCAAACTTACCTCATACCATCAACTTGGATCAAGTTGAACAACATGTTGGTTATTGTCCTTGTTGCATCTTTACTAAAAAACATTTCCTCACCTTGAGTGAAGATATCAATTGGATTGAATTTCTTCTTACTCGACCACAACCACCACCTCAAGTCCACCAAGACTACCCTCAAACAACCACCTTCGCTCCAAACTCTCCACCAACAACCAACTAAGCATATCACATGCTTATTTATTCTCACTTTCAAATAATTGTCCAACCCATTCCTTTTGCAAGCAAGTCTAATAGTTTCCTATGGCAATCTAGGAATATTAGGATCTTTGTAGTTTAAATTTTATGTATGTTGTACTAATATGCTTCAAGCATATTATTTCTACTTGATGTATGCATGCTTGTGTGTTATACACAATTATTATGTTTAATGAATGGACTTTAGTCTTATGTTTTAATTATGCACTTGTTTTCTTTTTGGTTGATTAAGTTTTCCACATCCATAAAAGATAAGACTAGTTGATATATATATATTTGTGATTGTTAGTTTACACAAATAACTTGACACTTGTTAAGCTTTATCAACATGTTTAAATATTCTTTTCCCCTAGTTGCTACATGTTAGAAATGGTTGTTTTGTTCTTCTAACTTTTTTTTGTAGCAAAGTTACCATAGCTTGATTTCTTGGTGCCCTCGAATGAGGGGGAGTACACATCAAGGGGAGCATTCATTTTGTCGTTTTTACTAATGCTAATTAGCGGAGCCTTTTTGATTCTACAAAAAGGGGGAAAATGGAAATAAAACTCACTAAAAACTTGTTTAAAATTAATTTTACATTTAATGAGTTTAGATTTTGTAATCATCAAAAAGGGCAAGATTGTTGATAGAAATAATGCCTAAAAACATTGTTAATATTTTTCGATCTCTCTACGTTTTGATAATCACAAAATGTAAAAACAATTAATGAGAAATTAATTGTAAACAAGTAATTAGTAGTAAATTTTCATTTCAAAAATTTAATCACTTAAAGGTATGAATAAACAAATGCTTAATGTAGTTTATGATCAAAGGATTTTTTATTTTTAAACTCACACTTTTTATAAAAATGACACAAACATTTTTATATCTTTTACAAAACATTTTTAGATTTAAAAGAAATATTTTATTCAAATAAATATTTTGAATTCAAATTTTCTACCCAATAACGGCTTGAAATGTTCCAGAAAACACCTCCCTCAGAAAAGACAAAAAAGGGAGCGTTAGGC
>BQNB010059190.1:0-37433 GCA_026074375.1 Tanacetum coccineum | reverse complement strand
TTTTATTAATTTCGTACGTTTACGTAAATATTTATTTTTTTAGTTTATGAATAAAAGTATTTAAATAAAAAAAAAGGTGAGTAAGGTGAGTTCTTGTTACGGTTGAAAGGTGAGTTTTATTTGGAGAGAGAAAACTGATGTGGCGCTACGTGTCAGGTGGTTTACCATCACTACTCCATCCAGCCTTAGTTAATCTTGTGTAAAATAATGACCTGTTTCAATATAAACGAACGCCCTTTCGACAAAATAACCATGATTTTATCTATGCATAGATATATATTTCTTTAATTTTATCTTCACTTCGAGCTCCATTAACATCTTGTTTCTCTTAAATAAATATTTCAAAATAATATAAGTTGTCTATCTACTTGTTTATTTGCGTAGAGTTTGATTTATATTACCCGACAACCCGACTTAACCCGAACCGACTTAACCCGACCCGATAAACACCAGAACCCAATTTCTTATCGGGTCGGGTTGCGGGTTACTTTTAAAATACCCAAAACCCGACCCGATAAACCCGACAACCCGTATCTTAGCAAACGATACGGGAAACCTTTACTTCGTCACACACAATACGTTCTTAGCAAACGATGAAGTATGCTAGTACTAGTAGTGGTTTAGCAAACAAACACCGTATCTTGACAATCAACTAAACCGGAAACCTTTGTGGTTTCTTTGGGTCGAACCAAAAGCCAAAACCGAAAACCCTTTGTGGGTTTCGGTCGAACAAACCAAGGGAGAGAGGGAGGAGAGATTTAGGGTTTATTTTTTTAAAACATATATCAATAATGAACCATTGAATCCCTTTATATAGCTTCTACAACTTGAAGGGAAAAAAAGCAATCCCACCTCCTTATGGAGGGGGTATTCGGCCGGCCCAAAGGAAAAGGGGCAACCCGAACCTTCCTTTTCCTCGATTTTACACATTAGTCCTCTTAGTTTAACATTCAAACAACTAACTAATGTAATTATCAATTGTTTGCCAAATCACTAATATATATTATTTTAATATATAAAACATTGTTCTACATATTAACGTGTGCGTCCCCGTAAGCTCGAATAATTCCTGGACATATATAATTTATATTTATTCATATTCCAACATAACCCGACCCCGATAACACCCCTACTGACAACAAAAGAAACTAAAAATATAAATCATACCGTAATTTACAAAGAAATAAAAATTAAATTGTAAATCACCATTCACAAATAAATAAAATTACCTACGTAGATGTAAAAAAAAAAGTTGTAAAAAAAAAAGAGAGATGTAAAAAAAACATGGCCATAATATGAAATGAGTCGCAGGAAGGAAGAAAATGAAGAAAGAATTTAAATCTTGCTTCAATTTTAACAAACTGCAACTCTTTTAACGTTAAAAGGAACTTACATAATAATGAGGTGAGATCATTAAAGAACAATGTCATATCAAAAAACAAAAAACACATCATAGCCATCTAAGCAATTGGTACCATATCAAAAACACAAGAAACGACAGCATCATAGCCATCTAAGGTTGGTGTGTCATCAAATGAGCGATAAAAAACGGACGCTTACATTTTCCCCAGTCACAGCGCGTCAGACCAGGGCTCTTTTTTAGGAGCGAGCTAATGAAATATCTGACAAGGGGCCAAAACAGAGTAGAATTCTAGCAGGCGAAACTACAAAAAAACAAGATACACTATGCGCGACGAGAATTTAACAGTCTTTCACAGATATAGAGGAGGGGCCGCGTTTATATATACGTCTAGTTCAGCGGACGAATATTTTTTTCGAATTTTTTTTTCAGTCACGTCTGAAAAAATCACATGTGATTTGTAGCAGAATCACATGTGATTTCATAAAATCACATGTGATTTGTGATACAAATCACATGTGATTTTTCCAGACGTAACTAAAAAAAATCGATTTCATATACTTTTGACGATTTTTTAGTGTTAAAATTTTCGCGAAGAAAAATTACACGTGATTTGTAAAATCACTTGTGATTTGTTGTTTTTAAAAATCACGTGCTATTTCATAAATCGCATGTGATTTCACAAATTCACTTATGATTTTTAAAGTAATAAATCACGTGTGATTTCATAAATTCATAAATTGCATGTGAATTTACAAATTTACGTGTGATTTTTCAAGTAATGAATCACATGTGATTTTTCGAATCACGTGTGATTTTTTCTGGGCGAAAATTTAAAAAAAAAAGTTCGTCGAAAGTATATAAAAGTGCCCGTCTATAGAAGGATAATTTAATTATCTTCGCGATGGTATAATTAAATTTGCGTAACGATTAACGGTTTGAGGGATATGTTAATTTTAAAAAATAGAATGAAAGTGAGTTTTTTAATTAAATAAACATAGAATTTAATATAAGCCGTTAGATGAAAATAAAATGAATGAATGAGATTGAAAGATTTATTCTTTAATTGAATATTGTTTTTATAGATCTTTTCTCTTATGGAGCTCTCGTCAAAGAGAGCATGAAAGAGAGCATGAAACTAAAATATATGCCGTTAGCACGAATAACGCAAGTCTATAATTACAGTATATCGCACGAATAACGCAAGATATTGTGTGGTATGGATTCAGTTATTTGTTTGTTTTCCTTTCTACGCCTTGTAGGGAGTGTGGTAATTTGTGTTTTGGTTTTATGTTTTAGGTAATAACAAGTTAGGTTCACCCGCGCTCTGCTGCGGGATGTTTGGCGGCCGGTGTTTTTGATTGGTCGTGTTAGAAGGTATATTTTTGTAAAAAAAAAAATTTAACGGTCGTTAAGTAACGACCGATTTCAAGCACTGTTTTGGTGCATTCTAAAAAAAACTAACGGTCGGGTCGACCCAGCAATACCGATAACTGAAAAAATGCGAGTGAATATTTTGGAAAAGAAAGCAAAAAAACAATTTAAAAAAAAAAATTTTAATGTTCGGACCGGGTCGGGTCAACCCGGTGCATTTAATGCAACTTAATGCACCTGAAGCGCGTGGTTAGTTCTATTGTTATTCATAAAAAAAACAGACCGATGACTCAAAAAGTGCGAGAGAGTATTTAAAAACAAAACATTTTTTGTTTCTAAAAAAAAAAAAACCGATCGGACCGGGTAGGGTTGACCCGGCGTATTAAATGCACCCCGGTCAACCCGGTGCATTTAATGGACACTAAATGCAAAAGGCCATTTAATGCATGCGAGAGGGTATTCCGAGGAAAAAAAAGGAAAATTTTATTTTAGAAATTTTTTGAAAAAAAAGGAAAAAAAAATGGCGACCGTGCGTCGTTGCGGGACGATTAGCGCAGCGCGAGGTTTGAGGAAACTTAAAGTTTTATTCATAAAAAAACAGACAGATGACTAAAACAGAGCGAGAGGGTATTCCGAAGGAAAAAAAGGAAAGTTTTATTTTAAAAACTTTTTGAGAAATAAAAAGGAAAAAAAATGGTAAAAAAAAAACTAACTGTTTAAAAAAAAATATTCATAAATAAACATACCGATGACTCCAACAGTGCGAGAGGGTATTCCGAGGAAAAAAAAAGGAAAATTTTATTTTAAAAATTTTTTGAGGGAAAAAAAGAACGGGACGCTTAGCGGAGCGCGAGGTTTGAGGAAACTTAAAGTTTTATTCATAAAAAAACAGATCGATGACTCAAACAGCGCGAGAGGGTATTCCGGGGGAAAAAAAGGAAAGTTTTATTTTAAAAAATTTTCAGAAAAAAAAAGGGAAAAAAAATGGCGACCATGCGCCGGTGCGGGACGATTAGCGCAGCGCGAGGTTTGAGGAAACTTAAAGTTTTATTCATAAAAAAACAGACCGATGACTAAAACAGCGCGAGATAATTCGACCCTGGGCCGGGCGTCTGCCTTTTGTATATAAAACAGTTAGGTCACTCCGCGCTCTGCTGCGGGATGTTGGGCGGCCGGATTGTTTTCGGATGGAAACGTGTTAGAAAAAGTATTTTTTGTAAAAAAAAAAAAAAAAATTAACGGACTTAACAACGACCGATTTAAAGCACGGTTTCGTGTATTCTAAAAAAAAACAAACGTCGAGCCGCTAGTAGGGGAAATGTGTATTTTATAAAAAAAATTAAAATGAGGTCAATTTTTCGTAATTTAACACATAGTGCGAGGGGTATTTTCGAAATATTTTAGGGGCTAACTTTCCGTAAATTAAAAAAAGGTGTAACGATCGGGCGGACTAAGGGTCGGTCGACCCGACAATAACCGATAACTCAGAAAAGTGTGATGAATATTTATGAAAAAAAAGCAAAAAAACAATTAATTTTTTTTTTTTTAATGTTTCGGAACATTCATAAAAAAACCAGACCGTGACAAAAAAGGTGCGAGAGAGTATTAAAAAAAAGAAAGACAAATTTTTTTTTCTAAAGAAAAAAAAACCGAAAATCGAATGAGGTAACTCGGACCGGGTAGGGTTTGATCCGCATATTTAAAATGCAACCCCGTAAAAAAAAGGAAATTTTATCTTAAAATTTTTTTGAGGAAAAAAAGTTTACTTTTAAAAACTTTTTGAGGAAAAAAAAGAAAAAAAAAAGGGTAAAAAAAATAAATAACTGTTAACAAAAAAATATATTCATAAAAAAACAGACCGCTGGCTCCGACAGTGCGAGAGGGTATTTAGAGGAAAGAAAAAGGGAAAATTTTATTTTAAAATTTTTTTTATGAAAAAAAAAAAGAACGGGACATTACGGAGCGCGAGGTTTTGGAGGAAACTTAAAGGTTTATTTCATAAAAACAGACCGATGACCAAACAGCGCGAAGGAGTAATCGAGAAAAAAAATAAAGTTTTATTTTAAAAAGTTTTTGAGAAAAAAAAGGGTTAAAAAAAAGTAAAAAAAAAGTAAAAAAAAAGAGTCAATGTAAAGAAAAGGAAAAAAAAAAGAAGGCAGCGTTAAATTTCGGGGCGGGTTGCATTAAATTTTTGGCGGGCCAGGGCGTCTGCCTTTTGTATATAGTAGTAATATAATAATATAATACTACCCGTATGTCCGCATAATACAACGGTATCAAAAATAAGGTAATGATGGTTGGAGAAGATCCGCCTTAGGGTATTGTAACACCTTTATATATAATTACCCTGCTTGTAAAATAAGCGTCATAGTTTGTACTACTATTTAAATTATTAAAATAATTTTATGCATGTTTTATATAAACTTTTGATTTTGATCAAGACACTTAGGATGTGTTTGGTGAGTATTCAACGTTATGAATTTTAATGTTCGTTTGGCAAACAGCAAGTAGCTTTATTTATCTTTTCGGAATGCTTCTTTTTCAATGCTCTATGAAGTAGCATTTAGGAGCTTAGAGCATTTAGGGGCAGTTTTACACATTATATTTACAACTACAGCTACGTTACCAAACATGTTTATAAAATACAATTACTACTCACAGTTAACAAGCACATAACTACACTCACAACTACTAACTCCACAAGCTCTAGTTCACAGCTACTGCTCACTGCTACCGCTATTTTTGCCAATATACCCTAATTGTACAAATAAATAAAATTAAAGTGTCTTAATCAAAATTATCAATGTGCAAATTAATTTCTTTTATATAAGGGTAAGATAAACTTTAATTTCATTGTAACCAATTTTTTATTTTTTATTTATTTATAGCATAATCATTTTAGACTCAAAATAAATGGTTCACTTTAATATTTTGAGTTATCACAAAATTAATGTTTATTTTTGTTTCAAAGAGAAGCATAATGTACCTCTTTTAACTCCACACTTGACATAAGGTGTCTAAACACATCTTCAAAGTAGTTACCTAATAATATAATACTACCCGTATGTCCGCATAATACAACGGTATCAAAAATAAGGTAATGATGGTTGGAGAAGATCCGCCTTAGGGTATTGTAACACCTTTATATATAATTACCCTGCTTGTAAAATAAGCGTCATAGTTTGTACTACTATTTAAATTATTAAAATAATTTTATGCATGTTTTATATAAACTTTTGATTTTGATCAAGACACTTAGGATGTGTTTGGTGAAAAGCTTTTAGGGCATTTAAGAGCGGTGAGTATTCAACGTTGTGAATTTTAATGTTCGTTTGGCAAACAACAAGTAGCTTTATTTATCTTTTCGGAATGCTCTTTTTTCAATGCTCTATGAAGTAGCATTTAGGAGCTTAGAGCATTTAGGGGCAGTTTTACACATTATATTTACAACTACAGCTACGTTACCAAACATGTTTATAAAATACAATTACTACTCACAGTTACAGCTCATAACTACAACTCACAACTACTGCTCACAGCTCGTGTTCACAGCTACTGCTCACTGCTACCGCTATTTTTGCCAATATACCCTAATTGTACAAATAAATAAAATTAAAGTGTCTTAATCAAAATTATCAATGTGCAAATTAATTTCTTTTATATAAGGGTAAGATAAACTTTAATTTCATTGTAACCAATTTTTTATTTTTTATTTATTTATAGCATAATCATTTTAGACTCAAAATAAATGGTTCACTTTAATATTTTGAGTTATCACAAAATTAATGTTTATTTTTGTTTCAACCAATTAAAAAATACTTTAATAGGTGAAAGTGATATTTGATTGTTGTTTGTAAAAAGTTTTAAAACGTTATGTAATTTAAAGTGAACATTTTTATTAAAACGAATGAAATACTACTATACATGTTATTTGTAACTTGTATACAATCAAAAGTGAACGTTTTGCTTTGCCATAAAAGGATGTATAATTGCAATGAGAACATGAACCAATTATTCCATTATAGGCATAATTTTGAGGGTGTGTTGGGCACTTTGACAACTTTCACAATTACAAAAACTAGTCATGATGATGGTTTATGAGTACAGTTGTGAATGGGGAATAAAAGAGTAGATGGGTGGGTGGGGCAACGACTAATGACCAATGAAAGTGTAGTTTTTATGTTTGATGGATAATATAACAGTACATAATTTTGCATCAACTATCACAATTATTATGAATATTATCTGTAATGATAGGGCGTAAAATGGATGGCTTTGTGTGGGCCATCTTGAATTTCAGAATTTATATACTATTAAAAGGCATCATGTCGATTTTGTCTTTTTCAGTCTAGCCTAAAGCTAAAACCTGCAGCCAAAAAAACTACGGCTCAAAACAAACAGCCCGGCCCAAAACTTAAAAAAAAAAAAATTTATAAAACGTACCCTTAACTTTTAACTATTTACGACTTTTTTATATAATAAAATTTATTTATCAAATATTTAACACATAAAAATATCGCATCAAAGATCTTCGAATTGCGAACAAACAAGGCCAATATTGCAATGCTTCTGACATACGTGCGATTTTATAAAAAATGTTGAAGTTTAATATGTATATTTTTAAAAAAAAACTTTCAAAACACACCAATAAACTACCTAAAATTTTAAAATAAATGACAAGGGTCAAAGATGTATAATTCTATGAAAGTTTGAATTATATAAATAACTTTATATTTTTTTGCTATTGACGACTATATAATATAACAAAAACGTTTGAATTGTAAATAATGCAAAAAAAAAAAACACTTTAAACCTATAAGCAAATATAACGCCACTTAGAAAACACACTGCTCCCGCCGCAACGCGCGAGTACCATCATTTTTATCTGTTAATACAAATGATGTCTAAAAACGTTATTTATATTTTCGACCTCTCGATGTTTTGAAGATAACAAAATGTAAAAATGTTTACGATAAAAATAAACGTTTACAAGTTATTAATCGTAAATTTCCATTTCTAATGTAAATCACTTAAGGTATGTATAAACAAATCATTTAAACATCATTAGTGATCAAGAAAATATTTTTTCTTAACTATTACATTTCCACAAAAGTATTTTTATAAAACCAAATATATACAAAATACTTTTTAAATAAAAGAAATATTTTATTTAAATATAAAAATTCAAATATGGTTTTCCCCCCAAAATAGAACCTTCCACGCCAAATTTAACCTTCCACTAAAAGATAAAAAAGGGAGTGTCAGTCTAGTGGCGACCCCCTGATAGGCTGGGCGCCCCCCAAATATATCTGGGACAGCCGGGACCGCCACCAGCTGACCGTTGGGATTTTCTGCCTATAAATACTGCATTATTCCCATCTGAAAGCCACACCTCTTTGCACGAATTTTTCAGTTAACTTTCTCTCACTAAAACCTTCTTTCTCTCACTAAATATCTTGATCACTAACATTGTTTAATCTTTTTTCAAGTGATCTAATCTCTTCTTTCTCATTTCTCCATCAAGTGCAAGAGAAGAACATTCATATTCGTCAAGAAATGAATTGTTCGAATCTAGTGATTTCTCCTTCTTTCTTCTAAGAACCAAATCTCTATTTTGATTATCGAGTGTGATTGTGTAAATCGGATAGTGTATAAATCCGATAGTATAGATCTTGTGATTGTGCATTACTTGTGAAGTGGTAGATTGGTTTTAGCTAAGATTAGGACTCGACATTTAGCTTAGTGTCGGAAAACAAAGTAAGCGAAGTGTAAACGGTTTTCTCCGCCTTAAGGGAGCTTGTTGACATAGTGAAATCTCGAGTAGGATACTCATGGAGTGGAGTAGGGAGAAGAGGAGTTTCGTAGCCGAAACACTATAACTCTTGGTGTCTTTGTTTGATTGTTCCTTCCCTCAACTTCTTATATTGTTGTGATTCTTACTTATTGTTTGTTTAGTTATTGTTAGTAGATATATACATTGTTGGTTCATATTGTTGGTTGGTTGAACATATACTCGAATCTAATAATTTTAGAAGTAAAATTTTAAAACGATAATTAACTTGTAAACTATTCAACCCGCCCTTCTAGTTTTTTTTTATGGACAATGTTTTTATATTTTTGGTTTTTCTTTGGTTTTTATCTGATAATTATACTAAAAGAAATGAAAAATATTTTTGTACTTTTTTATATTTTTATAATAAAAGAAAATATTCACAGTTTCAAACACAATTGATCAAACGTAACGATAGTCGTTTCACAGCCTCCCCGGCAACGGCGCCAAAAATTGATTGGTGAAATTCACACTGTAAATATATATAATATATAATAAAATATAAAATATATAAATAAGTGTAAAAATCAATAATCAATAAAACCGAGAAGTAGTATAGAGCTTTCCCGGGTCGTTTATCCCCAACGAGGCTGGACTGGAAAATCGATACGATCGAGGATTTGAGTTTGAAGGAAGGAATTGGTTTGAGAGGTTGAAAAAGTCAAATTAGATAATAACAAACAAAAACGTTTAAGAAAAACCTAAAAATTATGAAATTAAACTAGAAAACGAGGGCCTCCCGAACAAAAGGGGAAAACCTAAATCTTTAAAAATAAGCCTACGAAGGAAATTTTGCTTTATAACTACTCTAGGGATAAATAACGAAGAATGAAAAAGACTAGACCGAACGGAGTTCAGTTTGAACAAAAACGAGTCAAAACAAAAATTTCCCATACCGGACCCGTTCTTAAAAAAAAAGAATGTTTATTAAAAATGACCTACGGATATTTTTTTTTTATATTTTTCCTCACAAACTAGATGACGTATTAAGAAAATTTTCTAAAAAAAGCAAAAATTAATTTTTTGATAATTTTTGTATTTTTTTTGATATTAATAAAATTTTATCTAAATTTTACATTATATAAAATATTAATGATTACTAAAAATTCTGACAAAATTTACAAAAATACTTTACTCTATAAAGTACCTACGAAAAATACAGTAACACCAATCAGCTTATGCAATAAGCCGTAAATACGCTGTACATCTTATTTGGCTAAAAAGCCAAAAAACGCCACATAAATCGACCTAGTGCCCTGGAGTCTTTACGAAATTGACCCAAGGGCGCAGTGGTAAGAGTGGTGTTATAAAGGGGGTTTGTATCGAGAGGTCCCGGGTTCGAGTCTTGCTCACCCGGGCCTCTTGTCTTTCCCCCTTTTTTATTTTTCGAAAAGTCTAGGGTAGAAAATGTAATAGAATACTAAGTTTAAGGGTAGGCGGCAAATTATTGATGATTTTACACTTTGTTAAAACGGGTACCCCTATACGTGGAAACATTACAATATCCATCCGCTACGATCTTTGCGTATTCTGTTGGGGTATTTTATAAGTGTTTTTGCAGCATAAATCGTTAAACTAAAATACTTGTAGAGGGCTTATTTTAAATACAACAGGAACAATGATAAGGTATCATTGTATCAAAAAACTAAAGAAGCTAGATATGTGCCGTAGTTCCTGTTCACTGTATACTCGTGATTAAGAGCTTTTTTTAGATAATGGCTTTTTCTAGCTTATAACTAAATGAAAAGGAAAGTAAAGAAGCTAAATGTAGGATTAGATATGTGCCAAAGAGATTCTAAAAAAATAAGCTAGGTGTTAACAGAAAAAAAAAAAAAAGAAATAACAAGAAATTTGAACTGAAAAAGTGCAAGTTTAGGCTTAAAACTGTTTTGAGCTTTTTTATAAGCTAAACAGCTTAATACTAAACCTTAAAAGCTGAAAATTTGGAAATAAGCTATGCTAGGAATATAAAACTAACCTAGATAAAAGGTTTTTCAATTTTACAACTAAAAATGAAAATTCAAACTAGAAAATAAGCTAGAAATCTACATGCTGCTGTACCACTTTTGCAGGCTAAAATAAGCTAGTCTAAGAGCTTAATATTGAAACTAAAGAGCTTATCTAGATTCAGCTAATGGAGTACTATTAGTGTGCTAAATTCTAAATTCTAATTCTTACTTACAAATTCTAAAAAGTGTATAGAAAATGGCAAGCAACAGCAGTATAAACTGCTGTTTGCTGATGCAATTGGCACACACTAAAGTGCAGGTCTAAAGTTCAAGGTTTAGAGCTTCTAAACCACTCCAACAAATGCATTTGAGTGAACACAAATCAATTTTGAACTCTAACATGCTTTGATTTACTTAAAGCTAAAAACCTCTTTGCTGTCAAAATTCCCCTGGTGCAAATGCAAGGTTTCAGTACTCTAACCTTTTGAGTTTTACTTACTAACCTTTAAAAGCTGTTCTAAACTTAGTTTAATTCCCTAACACAACTAAATGAAAAGCTTTATCAAAGTGAAGTTGACTTTACAAGTCAAAAACAACTAGATCCAAACACTCCTTAAAGCTAAACTGTCAAATTTTTTAGCTTTTAAAATCTATTTTTATACTAAAACTATTAAAACTTTATATCTACTCTTATTAAAAATCACTATTTATGTTATTTAACATAAAAACTAAAGCTTATTAAAGCGGAATAAGCTAGTTAACTGAGTGAGGCTTATTACTTACTATATATGACAGAATTAAGAAACTGATTCTAAAATGGATTTAAACTACAAAAACTTAAAGCATTTGCACTATCTAAGCTACTAATAAAAATGAACAAGTTTTAAGCATATAAAGAAAACAAAGCAATAAGCTAAAGAATTAAGCTAAAATTCAAAATAGGAAATCACACCTTTTGAATTGTAGTCTCTGACACAAGCCACTCTATCTGAGTGAGTGGCTTAAGAACATAGACCTAAATGGCTCCCTAGCCTCTAGACCTCAGCTTAAAACTCAATAAGCTGTAAAAAGCTTCTTACTCTTGAACTTCCAAAATGAGGCTTATTGAATTCAAATGAAAGCTTTAAACTACATGATCTATAAACAATTATTTAAAAACTTTTACAAGTTTAAAACTGAATTTGAGCTTAATAACAAGAATAAGCTCAAATGAGCTTATTTTAGAGCTTATTTGATTAAAATCACTTTCATTTGAAAATAAAAGAACACAAGAAGCTTGTATACTGAATGTTATTGCTAAATTGATGAAGTACAAGAGTAAAGAACAACAGTACAAGAGCATTAAAGCTATTTAAAAAAAATTGAAAGTAAAATGATTAATATTGTAAGGGAAAATACAAAAATGAAAATTAAACAAAGCCAACTAACTAACTCGCTCTTTTGTCTTCTTCTTCCCTTTTTATAAGCTGAGCAACTTCTTTGTTGTGTTAGTTTGGTGAGAGCAAAACCAAAAACAAATCTTGACCGTCGATTTAGCCTTTTGGGAGATGGGGGATTGCCAACATGGCTGAGGGTTTTAGTGGAGGAGGGGGGAGGTGAGTATCCATGGGTTTTTTTTTGAGGTTATAGGGTAAAAGAAGGGTTGTTAACCCGTGAGTGGGTTTTAGGTTTCAAAAGAGGCGGGAAAATTGGTTTTTACAGGTTGGGGTGATAACAGGGAAAGGTTTGTGAGAATGTCAAACATGGCCCCTCAAAGTGTTAATTCACTTCGCAACCATGGTCCTTGTGGTTATATAACTTTTGGGGACTTGGCAAAACAAGTCCCCAAGAGTTATATAACTCTTTGCAAGATTCGTCCTTGGTGTACAAGTATGGGAGTGACAGTTTTGCCCCCCCCACGTGTTACTCTTGCTTAAAATGGCAAAATTGGCCCTTCTCTTTCTTTTCCTGCTTTTCTTCTTCCACATATAAGTTTAGGGGTTGGTAATTTTAGTCTCTAAACTTATATATCTTTGACTTTTTGCCTCGGGTTGACTTTGACTTTGACCCAGTTGAATTTTTCTGTGACCTTTTGTGACTTGAATGACTTTTCGGCTTTCGATTTGGCTTTGTTCTTTTCACAGTCTTTTCCATTCCGAGTCCGGTTTTGTCGTTTTGGCTTTGTTTTTCGTCCTTTTCTTAGTTATCCGTTCCTGCACAATACAATTAGCAAAACAAGCATATATTTGACATTTTAAGTCCGTTTTTGGTTATTTTAGCTCGTTTTTAAAGGTAAAAGGTATGTGTAATTAAGCACATACCACTACCCAATGTGATATGTTGTATGATACATTCGTGGTGAGCTTGGTTTCTTTTAGTGCCAGCTATTCTAAGCCTGAATGGGAAGTTATGTTTGTGGATAATATGATTTGATTTTGGTTGCATGCTAGCATAAGTTCATGGTAGTTCATTGATTCGTCGGAATCTATATATACGTAATAATATAAATATATAATTTGATAGAAAATTACCAAACTACCCTTGAGGACAAAAGTAGAAAGGAAAATCTTCACAAATATATATATATATATATATATATATATATATATATATATATATATATATATATATATATAATATAATACGTATATAAACCGGGAAGTATGATCCCCGGGTCGTTATCCCCCAACGATTTGTAAAATTGAAACCACGTGTGATGTTCGGACAATGATTTGAATTGGAAACAAAGATTGGTTTGATTATCTACTTCTACAATTTAAAATAAACAAATGATGACAATTAAGCACTAAAACAAATACGGGAAATCAAACTTTAACTAAAATCGCAAAACGGAGGTCAAAAACCCTAAATTTCTAAAATTAAACCTAACTTAAATTTTTTCTTTTTAAATGGACTCTATTTGACTAAAAAGTAAGTTTAAAGAAAACTAGAACAAAAACGGAGTTGAAATGAGCGTTAAAACACGAAAAACGAGAACGGGAACGAATCCCGTTCTTTAAAAATCGAATTTTTGTAAATTAGACCCTACGAAGGCAAAACTAATTTTCCTAGAAACTTAATGATAAAACAAAATTTTCTAAAAAAGAATTATATTTTTCTGAATATTTTTCTATTTTTTATGATTTTTTAAAGTTTTTAATGAAAATAAATGTTTAAAAATACTAAACTATCTATAAAAATTCTAGAAAAAATACAGAAAATAGCTTATACTAATTAGATCCTAGGAAAAATAAACTTGATATCACAGCTTAATGAATAAGCTGCGAAATAAGCTATAACAGCTTATCAAGCTTATAAGAGCAAAACGTGTATAAAGATTTAATAATGCAAGGTTATAACGAAAAAGACCCAAGGGCGCAGTGGTAGTGAGTGTGGTGTTATAAAGGGTTGAAAGTGTTGAGGTCGGGGGTTCGAGTCTTGCTCACCCCTGACTTCCACTTTCCCTTTTTTTATTTTTTTGAAAAACTTATAAAAGCAAAGTTGTAAAGCTCCTAAAAATAAGCATTTTTAATATAAGCAACTTTTTATGAAAATCCCTAAATAAGCTAGAAACTAGCTGAAAAGATGACAGATTTACTAAACTATATTTTTTTTTGATTTTTCTTAAGCTAATAATAAAAAGCCTACTATAAGCTAGATTAAGCTACTATTAAGCTAATTCTAACCTAAAAAGCTAATTGAACAAGAATAAGCACACATAATAAGCTATAAGCTAGTAATTCAAAATAAGAACTTATGCAAAACACTTAAAACCAAACAGGCCTTAAGGGCACTTTAAGCTTAAAAATAAGCTAGCAAATAAGCATCCTATGAAGTGAAACTTGGCTTAAGCTCTACTAGAAAATGCTTTTCAAAAGAGCTTAAAGCAACAAGAGCTTATTAAAAAGAGCTTGTGAAAACAAACAGCACAAATCAATGAACACTGATTTTTGAAAAAGGATAAATACCATTTTTGAACTTAAATTCAAATGTTCAAAAAAGCTTATAATTCAAAACAAATTTGAAACATTTAATCTATGACTTGAAAACTACTTGTAATCCAAAATTCAAAAACTAAAAACAAAATCTACCCTCTAAATTCATGGACTGAAAAAGGAACTTTTACTTTTGACTACCCCGGTGCAGAGTGCACTTATATATGACTCAACTTGAAATCCTACTAATGCAGGCCTAATGCAACAATCCTAACATTCTTCAATCACAAAACTAAGGCCTACAAAAACACTTATATTAGCTAAAATTCAATTAAGCTAAAAAAAATCTTCTATGTATGATATATCTGTCCAGATTCAAAGCATTAACTAGAAAACTTATGTAAACTTGATTACACTTAACACACTTTTTAAAATTCAAACCTATAAACCTACTAATGATAATCAAACTCAGATTTAAGACTTTAAGAGCCACAAACAGTTCTAGCTTGTGATAAAATCTATTTTGCCAAACACCCCTTTATCATTTTTAAAATTCATTTAAGCTTGCAATTTTAAAATCTAATGATTAAAACTTTATAACCAGATATTGAACAACTTATATATACTATTATGAACTTATTTTAACACTCAAATAAGTTAGAAACAAAGATCTATAATCTATGCTAATATTTTTTGTTTTTTTGTTTTTTATGATTTATAACAGATTGAGAAGTAAACTAAGATCTAAGCATTATAATCATGAAAATAGATAATCAACAACATTCATAAGCATAATAACACAGATATAAGCACAAGTAAGCAAAAAAAATAAGCAAAATAAGCAAATCTAAACTAGGAATTTTAAAGACAGAAGGAGGAATTGAAAACTTACAAATGGCCTTAGCTAAACAAAGGCAATTAAGGCTCAATGAGCTGTCTACAAGCTCCAGCTTATCCTAGGATAAGCTGGTAAGGGTCCCATAAGCTCTTCCAAGTTAAGCTTATCATCCAAAATGCATAGATCCATATAAGCAAAGGTAATAAACTAATTTTATTAGTTTAAGTATAGCTTATGAAACAGTAGCCTAATCATTTGAGAGAATTAAGAGCTTAAAAGTGAAAATAGTTTATGAAAACTAAATGATGATTTTATTAATGATTAAAAACGGATTACAATACTTAATAAAAGGAAATTACAAGAGCTTGAAAGAAAATTACAATTTTAAACTAAAAAAAATTACAAAAGCTATTTTATAAACTAAAGAAAAAATGCAGGTAAAGAAGATTGAGAAGTAGATCCCCCTCAGAGTGAGTGAGAAGGCCTTTATATAACTATCAAGGGAAGCTTCTAGGTCCTTAGCCTCTGCACACGCTCCATTCAATCATGTCCTTCAATTATTACCAATCATTGGAAGCTAAATCTTATCCGTTGGATCACTCCTTAGCTCACACGGATTGCCAACGTGGCAATCCATGATGTGACATCTGTGTTTCTTCTGTGAGCATCTCTAATGTAAATAACCATCCCTCTTGTGCTTTCTTCACTTATCCACGTGCCCATTTTCTTGAAATTGACTAATAGGAAAACGTTGATGATGTTTTAACCCTGCCATAGTGTTCCTTAACCTTAGAATTTACTATCCTAACCCTCAATTATCATTTGCCCTTTGGTTTGACTCGAGGATAAATGGGAACGATGGGTGAACAGTAAAAATTGTTTTTCCCACGCGTAATTTCTTTATAAAAGAGGGTGTTTGACTTTCTTTTGACCCGGGTATGACTTGGCTTATTTATAAAGGAGTTGGGCCATGATTTGTGGGCTTTGGGCTTGGGTTTTAAGGGAAACAGGCCAAAGATGTATAAGGGTTAACACCCGTTTAAGGTTAAGGACCAAATTTGTAATTTTGGTAATTATGAAGGACTGTTTTGGTAATTTTGGAATTTTTGTCATTTAGTGTTGACCATGTTTGACTGAAGGTTAACTTGAGTTGACCACTATTGACTTTTGATAGCATTCTCCCGGCTCTTGTGTGCTCTTCCATTCCCGTGTTCGTGTTTGTCCAGTTTTGACCGTTTTCTTAAGATTTTTGCAATATCCGTACCTACACAATCACAAAGATAAAACAAGCAATATAAAAGCATTTTAAGCACAATTTTATCTTTTTAGGGCCAATTTTGATATAAAAAGGATATGTGTTTTCACACATATCAAAATTCCCCAAACTAAGCGATTGCGTGTCCTCGCGCAATGTTATATGCCTTATAACCAAATACCTCAAAACTTCCCCAAACTAAACCTTTGAAAAGTAGCAAAGATTTTTGTGGAGAGAGTTAAGAAATCACAAGTTATAAAACACCCTATTTTCCCATTTTTAAAACTTTTTTTTATTATTAATATAATTGAGATTATTTTGACTTTTGTTATTTCCATAACTGTTAGGGATCATAGAACAAGACGCATTTCGATCCGAGAATGCCCCAAAAAGGATAAATTCATCGTCCCCGATTTTTCATTTATCCAAACCAAGCTTAAAACAAAATCACAGCTAAATATCAGTAAAGATGCTAACACTACTCATATTTGCAACTTGTGAACTTTTCACTCCCGACATTTATTATATCTTAAGTGAGTGTGCTATTTTGAATTTCAACCATGGATCAACTTTTTGCAACATACTATGCTTTACGTTCCACCTTAGAATAATGAGTTTGAAGGCGAGATCATCCCATGTAGCGACTTTCGTCTCGGCACATCCCAACCTTGCGGCTAAGTGACCAAGCTTTTGACACCCCACAGAGACTAGTATCGGGACTCACGGACCTTAGGTTTTAAAAACTCTCAGGTTTCCCGGATATTCATAGCTTATAAAATAGAATAGTCAAAGTGCAAAAGCATATTTGAATTTAACAAAAAGAAGTCAATTTATTAATTTAATTTAACTATTTAGACATTTATGCAATTGTAACCCTCGACCTTTTAGAAGGCTGCAACATCGGTTGTGAGCCGGCAAGATGCAACAAACTTTTATCAGTCTCGGATCTTTATTCTTACTATGGGCTTTCTTTAGAAGACTACCACATCGGTTGTGAGCCGACAAGAGGTAGTAAACTTTTATCAGCCCACAACTTTGATTATTATTATTTTTATTTTTACTTTTTTTATTTTTGTTTATTTTTATTTATTTTTATTTATTTTTTTTTATATTATTTTTATATTATATATATATTTATTTATTTAAAGAAGACTTCTTTTTGAAAAATTCAAGTATAAATTTGAACTAAGACTAAATTTTTTGCTATATATACATAAAAATTGTTGATTTAAGTTTAGTCTTCAAAAACAGCACGTATGTTAATCCGATTAAGAGCTTATGGGAGAAAAAGCAACAAGTTACATACATGAGCTCTTAAGATTTCCAAATAATCCTTGTTTAGCATCCTACTCATACTTAACTGTATCATTTTTCGTTCTTC
Organism: Tanacetum coccineum; assembly: GCA_026074375.1. Taxonomy (NCBI): domain Eukaryota; kingdom Viridiplantae; phylum Streptophyta; class Magnoliopsida; order Asterales; family Asteraceae; genus Tanacetum; species Tanacetum coccineum. Next base: position 19,532 of record BQNB010059190.1, on the reverse strand, counting down.
GCAAATTAGCGAACGCTTAGCCTAAAAGTTAAGGAACAAGCTAGAGCTCAACACGCTCGATCGGGTCAAAATTTACTCTTATTCTACCAAGCAGGAAAGTCAAAATTGTGACAAAACACTTATTTTATTTTTGAAAATTTTAAAATTTTTCATATTTTTGAAAATTTTGGTGGGAAAACAGGGTACGTGAGAACAACAGGAAAAAGTAAGCAAGATCATATCGAAGATATACTACCCCATACTAAAATCAAACATTGTCCTCAATGTTTCCTAGCCTAAGACTTAAAAACCTCATACTAGAACTCAAAAAGGTCAAATGCACAACTAAAGCCTGAAGAAAGTATCACAAATATCTTTAGCCGTTTATTAAGTGTGCTACAAGATAAATGTTAGTCGATAAAAAATCTTTAGGATATATGATTTCCCCAAACTAATGGCAAGCAAAGGCTAGGAAGCTCGAGTTGACCGGGACAAAACACCGAACACAAGAGTCTTCAGAAAATTTGGGTCAATCCTGCAAATAATCACAAGTACAAACAACAAACACAAAGAATGGAAGAGTACAAGTCTCCTCACAACACATTAGAAATAAGAAAGAAAATAGAAAATGGATAAGCATGGGGTGCCTCCCACGTAGCGCTTTATTTTTAGTAACCGAGTCACATAGCTTGACTCGATCCCTGAATTCATTCGTCCTTAGGGAGAGTGTGGAGATCTTGGACTACCGTGGGTGGTAAGTCCCCTCCGAAGTAATGCTTCACACGATGCCCAGTTCAACTTAAAGGTTTGACCATCAGTTGAGATAACGCACTAGTTTCGTTGGAAAACTTTGGTGATGGTGAAAGGTCCTGACCAAGATTTTAAGCTTTCCTGAGAATATTTTAGAGAGGAGTTGAAGAGCAAAACTCGATCACCAACATTGAAAATGCGGTTTTTGATCTTTGAGTCGTGAAGCTTCTTCGTCTTCTCTTTTATAAAACAAAGAATTCGTATAAGCTTGATCACGAAGCTCATTAAGATCATTCAGTTGAAGCTTCCCGGTGATCACCCGTGGTTTAAAGATCGAAGTAGCATTGTTTTAAAGCCAAATATAGCTCTATGTTCTACTCGATTGTAACGACAAGACTTTCATAAACAAGTTGTAAGGCGTACAACCAATTGGTGTTTGAAGCAGTTACGAAATGCACACCGCATCGTCTAATTTGTTGATCCATGAGGGCACGGTTTTCTCCAACCGTCTTTTCTAGAATACATTTTAAACCACGATTTTCACCTCCACTTGACCGATCGTTTGAGGTGATAAGGGTAGCTAACGAGGAGTGACCCCATACTTAGACATTACTTTAGCAAACTGATCATTACAAAAATGGGTCCCACGATCGCTTATAATAGCTCTAGGTGTTCCGAATCGGGCAAAAAGAGATTTCAAAAACTTAACTACAACACGAGCATCATTTGTGGGGAGCGCCTTTGCTTCAACCCATTTTGAAAGATAATCAACGGCTACGAGGATGTATTTATTCCCATGTGAAGACGGAAATGGTCCCATGAAATCATTACCCCATACATCAAAGATTTCATAAACTTAGATAGCGTTTTGAGGCATTTCATCTCGTTGTGAAATTTTGCCTTGTCTTTGACATGTATCACAAGATTTGATCATAGTATGGGCATCTTGATATATGGTAGGCCAAAAGAATCCGGCATCAAATACTTTTCGAGCGGTGAGATTGGCACTATGATGGCCCCCGGTGGGTCCTTCATGACAAGCTTTGAGGATATCATTAGCTTCTTGCCCATGCACACACCGTCGAATGATTTGATCCGCACAAATACGAAAAAGATAGGGATCATCCCAGAAATAATGTTTAACGTCCTTGAAAAACTTCTTCTTTTGTTGAGTCATCATTCCTTTGATGATAAAATTTCCCGCATGGAAATTTGCATAGTTCGCAAACCATAGGGTACTTTCACTAGAAATAACTCCAATAGTTTCTAAAGGAAAATGTTCATTTATGTCCTTGTTTTCTAACACATCCTTATGAGGATTCTCAAGTCTAGATAAATGATCTGCCGCGAGGTTCTCACTTCCTTTTTTATCACGAATGGTGATATCAAATTCTTGTAGGAGAAGAACTCACCGGAGCAACCTCGGCTTGGCGTCTTGTTTGTTCATAAGATACTTTAAAGCCGAGTGATCCGTATACACTATGATTTTAGATAAGACAAGATATGGCCGAAACTTTTCAAAAGCATACACAACGGCAAGCATTTCCTTTTCCGTGGTAGTGTAATGAATTTGAGCTTCTGTCATTGTCTTACTAGCATAATGTATAGGCTGAAAGTGCTTCGATCTTCGTTGTCCTAAAACCGCACCAATCGCAAAGTCGCTTGCATCACACATAAGTTCAAAAGGTAGGTTCCAATCCGGGACAACTAAGATCGGAGCTTCGGTAAGCTTCTTTTTAAGAGTCTGAAAAGCATCAATACAATCCTTAGAAAACACAAACGGTGTTTCCTTCTCAAGAAGGTGAGTCATTGGTCTAGCTATTTTGGAAAAGTCTTGGATAAAACGTCGGTAAAAACCCGCATGACCTAGGAAACTCCTAACACCTTTTACGGTAGTCGGGTGAGGTAGCTTAGCGATAACATCGACTTTAGCACGATCGACCTCAATTCCCGACTTTGAAATTTTATGCCCTAACACAATTCCTTCTCTACACATAAAGTGGCACTTCTCCCAATTAAGAACTAAATTCGTGTCTTCACACCGTTTTAGCATCTTTTCTAAATTGGAGAGGCACGACGAATCAAACTATCCAAAAATGAGGAAATCATCCATAAACAACTTCCCTATCTTTTTGATCCATATCATGGAATATGTCATATACACGTTGGAAAGTACCAGGAGATTCCACAAGCCAAATGGCATGCGGCGGTTACGCGAAAGTTCCATACGGAATGTGAATAGTAGTTTTCTCCAGAATCTTGGGGATTAGTTGTATTGGAAAATACTGAAAATCCATCTAGAAAACAATAAAAAATCATTCCTTCCCCCCCCCCCCCCCCCCCCCCACCCCCCCCCCCCCCCCCCCCCCCCCCCCCCCCCCCCCCCCCCCCCCCCCCCCCCCCCCCCCCCCCCCCCCCCCCCCCCCCCCCCCCCCTCCACTCCCCCTTTCTTCCCCCCCCCCCCCCCCACCCCCCTCCCCCCCCCCCCCCCCCCCCCCACCCCGGCTAATCTTTCTATCATCTGATCCATAAACGGCAATGGAAAATGATCTTTTCGAGTCGCTTCATTTAACTTCCTATAGTCGATACAAACTCTCCACCCGGTAACTAAACGTGTTGGAATTAATTCATTTTCTTCATTAGCAACAACGGTAATTCCTCCTTTCTTTGGAACACAATGCACTGGACTAACCCATGGGCTGTCGGAGATCGGGTAAATCATTCCGGCATCAAGAAGTTTTAAGACCTCCTTTTTTATTACCTCATGAATTTTTGGGTTAACCCGTCTTTGACTTTGAACCGTGGGTTTGTAATCATCCTCCATCAAGATTTTGTGTGTACAAAAACGAGGGTCGATACCCTTGATGTCGGTGATTTTCCAAGCAATGGCCCGTTTATGAGATTTAAGCACCTTTAAGAGAGCATCTTTTTCATCATCTTTTAAACCTTTTGCAATAATCACGGGTAACTTGTCATTTTCTTCTAAGTAAGCATATTCCAAGTGAGATGGTAAATCTTTTAACTCTAATTCCGGAGGCTCTTCAATTGAAGATTTTGCCTCGGTAACTTCACTTTGTTTAAGGTCCATCGGAGGAAGTTGAAATGGGTCATTATTTAACAATTTTTCGATCAAACAAATATCTTCCTCCGGATCGCAATCGGCATGATCAATTTCTGGTGAAATCGAATCGTCCTTAAGATAAGCTTCGATTTCTTCCAAAATGAATTCGGAAGTAAACGGCTCAGACGTTAGGGTTGGATTGCCACCCGAAGAATTAGAAAATCCTAGCAATTCCGGAGCATACTCCTCACAAACTGCATCAATGATGTCGATTCGGTTTACCGACTTATCATTTGTTGAGGAGTATCTCGTGGTTTGATCTAAATTAAAAGTGACGGCTCTGTTCTTAACCCAAAGGGTTATTTCTCTTCCATAAACATCAATTAAAGCATGATCGATCCTCAAAAAGGATCTCCTAAGTAGGAGAGGTACGCGAGGATCGGCTTTGAAATCGACACATCATAAGTCGTAGAAAATGAATTTCCCATAAACTTTGACAAAAAAGTCTTAGTCGAGTACTTTAGGATAACGATAATCGATCGGCTACGCTAACTCTAAAGTCATCCGAGTTGGTGTAAGTTCAGGTAAAGAAAGCTTTTTCCAAATAGAAAGGGGCATAAGATTTATGCTCGCGCCAAGATAGGCCAAGGCATGACATACATCCATTCCCAGGATTTACATGGAATAAGAAACTTGCCAGGATCTCCAAGCTTTTCGGGAAGCTTTTTGAGAAGCATCGCCGAGCAATTCTCATTCAACGGTATCTTAGCTAACTCAAGCAACTTTTCCTTATTCATGAGCAAACTCTTAATCGTAGGAGCAAATCTTGGCATCAAAAGTAAAGCATCCGCGAAACTTATGTCAAAACGCAAATCTTGAAACATTTGAAAAATCTTCTCTTTTTGATTAGAAGCTTTGTCACGAGACTTTTCTTGATTAAGTCGAGAAGGATATGGAATATGTGGCTTAGGTAAACTCTTCGGAACATCGGGTTCCTGAATGGAAGTGGTTTTAGGCAAAGTCTTTGGAACATCTGGTTCTGAAATTGGAATGGGGATAACCAGAGGTGGGATTGGAGCGGTACTTCCTTGGAAATTAGATTGCTCCTTATCCGTTGTCTCCTCGGTTTTACGTTCCACTACCTTTTCAAGATTAGGATTAGTAGGAATCGAGGGTCCCTCGTAAGCAATACCACTTCGAGTAGTGATCGCTTTCATCTCACCCTTCGGGTTTGGAATGGTATTACTCGGAAAAGTACCCGAAGTTGAGACTTGGTTTTGAAACAATCCACTTATCATGTTTTGCAAATTATTTTGAAAGGTAGTTTGTTGATTCATCATGACGGCTTGTTGAGATTTTATCGTGTTTTGAATTTCATTCTTAAGGTCTCCTTTCAACGAGTTGATTTGATTTTGCATGTTCCTCAACATTTGATCGTTATTCCTCTTGTAACTCAAAAAATCATTTGAAATCTCTTGTTGAACTTGATTATTAGGCACTTGAAAAGGTTGGTTTTGAAATCCTTGGTTTTGAAAATTTAGAGCATGATTATTTTGAGCTTGAAAACCTTGATTTCCATGAAAATTATTTCCCCGATTAAAATTATTCCCTTGACCTTGATTTTGATTAAACCTATTTTGACCATTGTTTTGCACCGGAGCAAAACCTGGTGGTGCCATTTGATTACTAACACGGTTCGGAGGGTTAACTTGATTGTAAGTACCCGTGGTCGCACAAACACTAGCTTGATTGTTATCGGTAGTCGGACAATTATACCAAGAATGGGCACCACCACAAGTAACGCAAGTTTCCTCAACCGCTTTAACCGGAGCGGGAGTGACAACTTTCTTAGAAACAATCTCGACTAAGGTCGAAAGTTGATCCGCAAGCTTATCAATTCTCTCATCCGTCTTACTATCACTTTCCCTAGAAGTTGTATTCATCCTAGAAGCATTTGGTTTATTTCGTGAATAATGCACTTTTGATTTGTTTTTAATTATATTCAAAGCTTCTCTAGTCGTCTTACTCAAAAGATTTCCACCTGTCGCGGCATTTAAGGAGTCTTGATCATTGTCGTTTAAACCGTTATAAAAGGTATCAACATAAGTTAAATCCATAAATCCGTGGTGGGGACAAACTCTAAGCATTTCCTTAAATCGTTCCCACGCTTCACTAAAAGACTCATCGAATTTTTGGGTAAATCAAGAGATTTTATTCTTTAAGTGAGTGGTCTTTGAAGGAAATTGATTCACGAATTTGGTAACGAGATCCTCCCAAGTCAAGATTGAATTAGGAGGTTCTTTCTCGTACTAAGTTTTAGCAGCCCCCTCGAGTGAATAAGGAAACATCATTAGCTTAATCACATCGTTTGGCACATTCCTAAATTGTAGAGTCGAGGTAATACTTTTGAAACTATTGATATGAGCATGGGGATTTTCGTTCTCTAAACCGTGAAACGGGTTTGCTTGAACCAATTGTAACAAATTTGTTTTAACCTCAAAATGATCCGCATTAATTTCTAGTAAAACGATAGCTTCTCTGTACCCTTTCGTGGGTGCTCGGAGTAGCTCTTCCATTGTACGTTTCGCCATTGGTGCAACGATAGTACGAAGCTCGGGTTCGACTATGTTTGGAGCACGTCCTTTATTTTGACGTCTCGGAATGGTTATGTTTGAATTATTTGGAAAATTGGAATTTCTAGTGCGCATGCACTAAACAAACAAAAGAAATGAGAAAAGGAAATATTTTTGTTTACCGAATAATCAACAAACTTAGGGTAACTCTCTTAAGTAAAATAAATTTTACAAAAGAGGTGCGCCTTTTTCGTAAGTGACACAAACGGTAATTTTTTTTTATCTTTAGTTCGGGAACTTATTGATGGATAATACCTCAGTTGAAGGTATTATTTGTTGGTGTTCTTTTACCAACTTTGTAAAAAAAATTATATTCACAAATTAACGAGAAAAATCAAAAAATCCAGAAGAGCAAATATTTTTGTCTTTTTGTTTTTAAACTTCTACTTATACTAAAAAGAAAAGAAAAATATTTTTTACTTTTTATATTTTTAATTTTTTTTTATATTTTTGATTTACTTAAAAGCGTAACTTTCGAAGACGAAAGGTTCTCCAAATCACGATCGACAAACTTCAAACGAAAGAATCTTAATCACAAATCCCCGACAGCGGCGCCAAAAATTGATCGATGGAAAAATCAATTTATAATACGTATAATATATAAATATAAAGAAAATTACTAAAAATCCTTGAGGACAAAGATTAGAAGCAATTTCTACACAAAAAAATTATTCGTTAAACCGATAAGTATTTACCGGGTCGTTTTCCCAAAGATTTATGAAATTGAGACCACGTTTGTTATTTGGACAATGATTTGAATTGGTTCGAATATAATTCGTTTTCTAATATCCTACTAGTAAGCAAATTAAAGGGCAATTAAACCTAATTACAAGAAATCAATACGGGAAAGTAAATTTTAACTAAAAACGCAAATCGAGAATCCTAAACGGGATCTAAAAACTCTAAATTTTCAAAATAAACCTAAAATGATTTTTTTTACTTTTAACTAATCCTAATTGACTAAAAAGTAAGATTAAAGAAAACTAGAATAAAATGGAGTTAAATTGAGCTTAAAAACACGAAAAACGTGAACGAGAATGAATCCCGTTCTTTAAAAAGTGAAATTTTGTAATTTTAACCCTACGGAAGCAAAACTAATTTTCCTAGAAACTATATGATAAAAGAAAATTTTCTAAAAAAGAATTATATTTTTTTGACCATTTTATAATTTTTTATGAATTAAAAATGATTTTAAAGAAATTAAAAGATTAAAAATACTAAACTATTTGTGAAAATTCTGAAAAAAATATGAAAAATAGGTTGAACAATGAGGAATCTAATAAAAATACGTTTGTGAAAACAGCTTATCGAATAAGCTGTGAAATAAGCCCAAAATAAAAAAGGAAATGAAAAAGTGTTTAAGTAATTAAAGAAGCAAGGTATGTTTGAAAAAGACACAAGGGCATGATGGTTTGTGTGTGTGGGAGTTGGGACGAGTGTGTGCTAGGCAAGAGGTCACAGGTTCGAACTTGTGGCCTTTTGTTTTATTTTTTTTATTTTTGAAACTTTTAAAAACAAAGATGTAAACTAACTGAAAATAAGCAAATTACTCTAAAGAAACTTTTTAAAAAAACTAGAGAATAAGCTGGAAATTGAATTTTAAGAACAATAAACTCTAAAACTCTTTTTGGTTTTTTATTTTATTTAAAACTGATTAAGCTAAGAAACTAAGATAAGCTAGGACTAAGACTTAATAAGCTATAAGAATCCTATAACTACCCTAATAAACTAGTTTGAGCAGGAAATAAGCAAAATTAAAGGCAATAAGCTAAAAAGCACTTTGAACAAAACTACAAACCAAACAGGTTAAAAGGCTAACTTTGGGCTTATTTTTCTATAAGCTAAAAGACACTTATGATAAATTGACTTATACTACCCTAACCTATGACCTATAAGCTACATAAAACTACTTTTAAAAAGCATTTTGAAAATAAATTGCTTAATGAAAAAGCTCAATGAAAATTGCTAAAGGACTCAGTAGGAGCTGAGTGAATAATTTTTGGTCTTTGAAAAGAAAAATGCTGATTTTTAAAACTGAAAACAGATAAGCAAAATAACTTTTAAAAACAGAAAAAGTTGAAACAGATTGAGAGTTACCTTAAATTTACTTGCATACTAAAAATCAAAACCTAACATCTAATTTTACCCTCTGATTTTTGATTAGATGAAATTGGTAATAAGACTAAATGTGCAGATGGCAGTTTGCAATGAAATGACCTAAATATTAAAGCCAACAAGTGCAGGCTACAAAACTTGCTCCTAACATCAAAAATACACTTACCTAAGAGCAAATAACAACTAGAATTAACTTGAGCTTCAAATACCTAATATACCAAGCTTAATGCTAACAGATGCTAAAATCCTACTTATAAAGTTGATGAAAAACTGATTTGAACCTACAAAACTCTTAAATCCTTGACTTATAAACCCACAATTGAAATTGAAATCCAATCCTTAAGGTCCAAATGGCCTTGGCAGCACTAACTCTAGTTAGTGCTGCCTTGTCCCAAACACTCCTTAAGGTAGCTCAAGTTCATTTTTAGCTTATGAATTTGAATTAGAAGACACAAGTTGCAAATACCAGTTAACAATAAGCTATAAACAGAACTAATAAGTAGATTCAAACAGAAAATAAGCCAGAACAATAAGCTATTTAAACTATGCTAATCTTTTTGGTTTTTATGACAGTTTTATGAAAATAACAAGCAAACTATGATATAAACTAACTAATAAGCATATTAAGCATTATATGACTAAAATAAGCAGTAATAAGTAGATCTAAATAGAAATAAGCTAATAAGCAGGTTAAACAGATTTAATCTAAGACATATCATAACTAAGCTAAATTAACTAAGCAAGAGATGTACCTCACACCTTATCTAAACAGAGGTGTTAGCTCTTAATAGAGCTTAAACAAACAGCTTAAGCTTATAGCTTAAGCTTAAATCCAAAGATCCTAGTCTAATCCTAATGCTTGACCCTCAAGCACTATTACCAGGTCTAAGTCACCCAGCAGCCATCCAATTCCATGGGGTGAATAGACCTTTTAAGAGCTTAAACAAGCTTATAGAATTATAAGCTTTTGAATGAAACAACTTATGCAATAGTAGGTTTTATAAACTTTCATAAAATAGAAAAACTTGTTGAACAAAAGCTTTAAGAATCAACTGACCTTTTATTTAAATAAACAAAGAGTTACAACATGATTAAAGAAAGAAATTACAAAATCTTTAAGCTAAAAACACTTATTAAAAACTATACTATTACATAAGCTAAAAATTGAAAAGAAAAACTAGCTAACATCCTGGTTGTGAGTGGGAAGCCTTGTATTTATAGGGGCTGGAGGATGCTTCTAGGCTTCTTACACGCTCCCCTTAAGTTTTTGATCTCGTCCCTTTATTCCTTGCGATCATTAGATAGTTAATCTTGGCTGTTGGATTGATTTGATGAGCACACAGATTGCCAACGTGGCATTCCGTGTGTCATACCCCTTTGTGCTTCTTTTGCACTAAATTTAGTGCAAAATCTCAATCATTGGTGTGTTTCTTTAATTGCCCGCGTGTCCTTCCTTGTGGTGTCTTAGCCAATGGGAGGCTTTGGTGACGTATAACTCTGCCAAATCATATCTTGTCACTTGAATTGTTGAGCCACACTGTCATTTTTAGTTTACCCTTTGTTTTACACAAGGTGAAATGAAGAAGGAGATGAACAATAACAAACTGTTTTTCCCGCGTGTTTTCTTTCCTTTTTAACTGAGTTTGACCCGGGTGTATTTGTTAACTTGGGCTTTTATAAGGAGAAATGAGCCGGGTGATGGGTTAACAGGTTTATGTTTTTGGTTTTATAAGAGATTTAACGACCGTTATCTGTTGAGTATAAAAGAGATAACGGTGTTTGGTTTTAGGGATTTTTGTGTAATATGATTTAACTTTAAGGACTGATTTGGTATTTTTGAGGATTTTGTCTTCTTGTGATTGACCAATGTTGACCAAGAGTTGACTTTATTGACCTTTTACTAGAAATCTCTGGCTCTTTTGTACTCTTTCCGTTCTCATGTCCGTGTTTGTCCGGATTTGACCATTTTCTTGTGATTTTTGCAACATCCGTACCTACACATTCACAAACAACAAAATACATAAATACAAGCATATTTTTGCATATTTTAATCATTTAAGGGCCATTTTTGATATAGAAAGGATATGTAATTTCTCACATATCAATGCCTAGAACAAACGGTGACCATCAGAAGACAACTCCTCACAAAGGCCAAACAAGAGTTGATCAAGCTGCTCAAAAACAATGTCAACGTATTCGCTTGGCAATACTCGGACATGACAGGAATTCCCCGAACCCTACGTATAGGAGGAACCAACTTTGCCACTAAGCACAAATTGAAAATCACACCTGTGCAACAAAAGAAAAGGAGGATGGCCCCGGAATGGGCCGCAGCTGCGTCAAAAAAGTGGAAGAACTAAGGAAAGCAGGAATTTTGAAAGAGACAAAATACCAAACATGGGTGACCAACACTGTAATGGTAAAAAAGACGGACGGAGCCTAGATAATGTGCGTTGACATTACTGATATAAATAAAGCTTGCCCAAAAGATTGCTACTCACTACTAGAGATAGACTGGAAAGTAGACTCACTTTCTAACTGTAAGCTCAAGTGTTTCTTAGACGCATACAAAGGGTATCACCAAATACAAATGGCAAGAGAGGACAAGCACAAGACAGCTTTTCATGCCCTACAAGGGGTGTACTGCTATCAAAAGATGCCTTTCGGGTTAAAAAATGCAAGAGCTACCTACCAAAGGTTAGTAGATAAAGTCTTCAAGAGCCAGATTAGGAGAAACATAGAAGCCTACGTAGACGACATGGTAATAAAGAGCATGGACAAAACGGACATGATGGCAAACATACGAGAAACCTTCGAAAGGCTGCGCAAGATAAACATGAAACTCAACCCGAAAAAATGCTCTTTTGGGATGGAAGAGGCCAATTTCTAGGGCACGTAGTATCAAAACAAGGCATAAAAGCTAACCCAATAAAAATCAAGGCCCTGACAAGTCTAAAAAGACCAAAAACCATCAAGGAAGTACAGAGCCTCAACGGAAAGCTCACAGCCCTCAACAGGTTCCTATCCAAGAGTATAGAAAAATCTTTGCCCTTCTTCAAAACACTAAAGGGCTGTCTCGACAAGAAAGACTTCACATGGATAAGAAAAGCAGACAAAGCCTTTGAAGAAATGAAAAGATACATAGAAAAGCTACCCACCCTTGTGGCACCTAAAGCACGAGAAAATTTGATCGTTTATTTGGAAGCCTCGAAGGAGTGTATAAGTGAAATCTTGATGGCAGAAAGAGGGAAGGACCAGAGACCCGTATATTTCATAAGTAGAGCACTACAAGGGCCCGAACTTAACTACCCGATTATGGAAAAGCTAGTCTTAGCTTTAATTCATGCCGCCAGAAGACTAGAAAGATACTTTCAAGCATACAACATAACAGTCCTGACAAATAAACCAATAAGACTCCTATTGTCGAAGCCTGAAAAATCGAGGAAGGTAGCCAGATGGGCCATAGAATCGGGACAACACAAAATTGAGTTCAAGCCTAGAAACACAATCAAAGCCCAAATCCTTGCAGACTTCCTGGCAGAAACCAAAGAAGAAGACGAGGAAATATACTTTAAAGAAAAACAGCAGACATAGCAAGATACAAGATGAAAGCTACATACAGACGAAGCATCAAATGGTGATGGCTCCGGGGCTGGCTTGATGATAGTAAGTCCAAAATTTACGAAATTCAGATACGCCTTAAAGTTCGAGTTCACAACAACTAACAACGAGGCTGAGTATGAAGTCATCATAGCCGGACTCCGCATTGCAAGAGAAATGAAGATAGAAGAAATAATAGTCTTCGTAGATTCACAGCACATAACCAACCATGTTAAAGGATTATACGAGGCAAAGCATGACCACACTAAACAATACCTACAAATAACTAAAGACCTGCTAAAGAGTTTCCGACACTCGGAAGTTCGATATATAAGAAGAAATCAAAATAAAAAGGCTGATGCGCTAAGCAAACTTGCATCACTAACCTTCGAGCATTTGACAAAAAAAGTGTTAGCAAAAAAATTAGCAAAGAAATCAATTCACAAAAAACAAGTAGCAGAAACAATCATGGAAGAAGAAAACTGTTGGATGACTCTAATCATAAAATACCTCGTTAGCGGAATTTTACCAAAAAATAAGAAGTTGGCAAGAAAAGTCAGAGTAAAGGCTCCGAACTACAGAATGCTCGACGGAATCCTTTATAAAAGGTCTTTCCTCACCCCCTGGCTGAGATGTATAGGTCCCAGGAAGGCAAAGAAAATGATTAGGGAAATCCATAGAGGAACTTGCGAACTACATGCCAGTCCAAGATCACTTGTAGCTAAAATAACAACATTAGGGTATTACTGGCCATCCATGCATAGAGACTTAGCAGAAATTATCCAAAGTTGTGATGCATGCCAAATTCACTCGCTAATCTCCAGGTTACCAAAACAAGACATGACCTCAGTAACGACAGCATGACCCTTCATACAATGGGGTATTGACATAGTATGCCCTCTATCAGATGCTCCCAAAAGGGTAAATTTTCTAATAGTAGTCGTAAACTACTTTACAAAATGGGCGAAAGCAAAACCTCTAGCAAGTATCACTGGAAAACATGTAGAAAGGTTGGTCTAGGAGCATATCATATGCCACTTTGGAATTCCACAAATGATCGTCTCTGACAACGAAACACAATTCAAAGAGGGAGTATTCCCACAACTCTACGAAAGACTCAAGATTAAGCAAGCTTTCACCTCCATATACCACCCATAAGGTAATGGATTGATCGAAGTCACAAACAAAGAGATAGTTAAAGGAATAGAAAAAAGATTGGGCAGGACACATAAAGGATGGGTTAACAAACTCCCGCAAGTCCTATGGGCTCACAAAACGAGTCCAAAAAGGAGCAACATAGAATCCCCTTTTAGCCTTACGTATGGGACGAAGGTTATCTTACCAATAGAAATTAGCATACCTACAAAGAGAAAAAGGAAAGTAGACCTAGCCTAAAACGAGAAAGACCTCAGAATTAACCTGGAAGTCCTAGAAGAAAGAAGAGAAATAGCCGTAATCAGGAAAGCCGCGTATAAGAAAAAGATCGAACAATACTACAACAAAAAGGTTAGACCATCAACATACAAGCCTAAAGACTACGTACTTCGACTCAACAGTGCAAGTAAAATGGAATAAACTGGGAAAATGGGACCGACCTGGGAAGGACCTTATAAAGTACTAGAAGCCGATGGCAAGGGAGCCTACGTATTGTCAACGCTAAAAGGGAGAATAATCCCAAGAACTTGGAACATAATTAACCTCCAAAAATATTACATGTAGTTGCCCACAGGGCTATATAACTGATGTTTTGTTTCAAAGACCTTCTTAAAGGCAAATTGTACCGGCCACGATCCTATAATTTTTGAATTAAGAAACACTTTCAATTGCAGATACATTGCATTAAGTGTTCAAATATACATAAACTCAGAAGGTAAAAGGAGGACTAACTACCCTTTACATGACCTTCAGAGAAATAAGTGGAATGTCCAAAAAAGAAACTTGTGCACAAAAGACAGAAGGGAAAATTCCCAGTTAAGGCCAACGTAAGAGCTACGTTAAACTAAGGCATTCAATACTACTTAATATCAAACGATAAAGAGTTAGTGTTTGCCAACAGGGCGTAAGACCCTATATATATGTGGCCAACATAAACCATGATAAAATATCATAATAAGTGAGCACGCGGGCATCACTAAACATATAAACCTGAAACAAACTGTCTAAAAGGGCATTCGAGCACCCCAACAAAGCTACACGGTTTAGGACAAAATTGTTCAAAGGATGAAACCATCAGGATTATAAAGCTCCACAGACATAAAATAAGATGACATCAGGTAGAAGGGGTTTCCTGGATGGAAGGAGCCTTGATGACAGAAAGTTCCTTAAGGCTCTGGCCAGCTTTCTCTGACAAAAGAGATATGTAAGGAAACTTGAGCTTATAGAAGGATTCTGCAGCCTCATCGAAAAGCTTCTCAGCCTCAGGGTGATAATCCTGCACATCTTTAAAATCCCAAGAGTCCCCCAAACCATGAACATCATCTAGAGCCTGCGATCTACCATATGTGATGGCTTTCTATTGAAGATCCCCCAGAGCTTGATTAAAATGCTCAGATTTAAAGAGTTTCTTGACCACAGAAGGGATAAAATCCTTAACGAACTTGGTTTTCTCAAGACTTAATGCCTCAAGTTTAGAAGACAAGATCGAAACTTCCTCAGATTTTGTAAGCAAGCAATCTCTTTCTCACTCTAGATCCTGACATCGTTGCTTTAGGCTGTCAGCTTATTCTAAACAAGGTTGTAGGCCACTCAAATCTTTCAAAAGTTTTTTTCAAGACTCCTCAACCGAAGCAGCCACACTCTATAGCATCGATACTTCCTTAAGGATCTGAGCATTTTTGGATCGTAAATCCTTCACAACCTGGCTACCCTCCACGTCCTGGTTTCTTTGAGCCCTTGTAAGAAGATCATCCAACTTCGACATCTCATGCTCAAGCAAACTCTTCTTACTCTTTAGGGAGACTAAATAATTTTTAAGCTTGGCGTGACCTTGAGACAAGATACGAGACTCATTTGTCAGCATATTCCCAACTACTGCCATCTGAAGAGCATAGACATCGAAGACATCAACAAGCTCATCAAAACTCAAAAAGCTCACTTCATCTTTGAGCAAAGGACAACGAAGGACAGAGATCATGTTATGAGTAGCATGGGCTTCCTCGACATCTAAAAATGAAACAGCATAACTTAAAAATACCAAGTGAAAACTAGAAAGAATAGAGAGACAAAGAGAAAACAACATATTAGGGTCAAGAGAGTCAGAACTATTAGCCAAACTTCTGACAAAATAGGCTAACACCAGGGGGTGTTTCCCAACACCCTTAGGCACAGTAACTAGAGGGGGCGGAACGCTGCCTCTCACACTCATCCACCTTGGGACTTCAAGTTTATTTTTCTTCGACATCACCTTCACCATGGTAGCCTCCTCTTCAAGGGACTCCGTAATGGAACGCCTCCTCTTGGAACCCTCCCTAGCCACGCTGGCACTTTGTCCTGGATTACCTTCTTCAATAACAGCAAGTTCTAAGTCGAAAACGCCTTTATCCTTTAAAAGGGAAGAACTTTCGGCTTGGTCGTTATCAGCAAAAGATAGCAAAGGTTCCACCGAGGGGCTACCTACATCAACAAGATGATCTAACGGCCTTACGGAGAAAGAAGGAGTATGACTAGGCTTCTTCATGAAGTTACGAAAAGCCATCTCTGAAAAAGAAAGAGGGGATGTCAGCAAAAAAAGATAAAAACCTAAAAATTAGGGATGCAAAAGAAACAAAGCCATACCCTCCCTATCAATAAATATGGAAGGATTGCTCGGAGCATGCTCCCAAGAACCAGACAAACCCGTAAGATATAGGATAGGCTTCAGAAAAGTCTAAGCCTCAAGAGTATGGAGACGGAGACGATTCCATAAAACCTCATCAAAGGGCTCCTTAGGGTAGGGATAAGTGAAAGAGCCTTGACCATGGCAAAAATCAGTTATCAAATTTGGATGCAGATCAGAAATAAGGGTCTCTTTCACAAAGATAAACTCTGACTTCCAAGAAGGAATGTTAGAAATAGAGTTACCAAAGAGATGAGAAATATCAGACCCATGCCTTTTTTGAGACATCAACCAATCACCAGCAGGGCCAACAGTAAGAAAAGCCCTAAAAAGATGAACAAAAGCCTCCCCACCATAAGCCTTGCAAGCAACGGCAAAGGTGGTGATGCGAGCAACTCCGAAGGGATTTAACAAAGGAAAATGACATTGGAAAATTTTGAATACATCCAAACAAAAGTCGTTCAAGGGAAAATGAAGATTACCAATAGTGAACCGAGACAAGTGCAAGGGGATGTAACCTTCTGGAGCATCTAAGACTGTTTGATGTAATGTGGGAAGCTTAGGATCATAACACCAAGGTATACCATATTCCTTAACAAAATCGACAAGAGCATTTTGGGCCAAGGAACATGTAACAGTAGCAAGGTTCCTTTTAGACATTGTGAAAAAACGAAACGATAAAGGGAAAGAGGGTAAACGAAACAAAGAACCTGAAGGAAGGAAGAGGTAACTGTACTAGAAAACTATAGAGGTACCACAGTAGAGAAATATAGATTTGAAGAGAAATGGTAAAAATGAAAAAAAGAGATAAAAACAATTTTATACCAGAGAAGGGAAAGATCAGAACTGTCCACGTGCCCCATAAAAGAAACCAAGGGTAGCAGATGAAAACGCGTGGAGAACACGTGCCTATACATTTATGGTAAAAACACTTGAGTACGACTCTAGATTTGGAAAGACAGGCGCCGAATAAAGACCCTTTAAGAACTCTGCATTAAATTTTGAAAAGATAACATGACAAGAGCCCGCCTTAAAAACCACGCGAAAGAAAAACTTGCAATAACAAAAGAGTCTGGCGTCCCATGCTATGAAAGCTCTGCATAGCACGACAGACTAGTGGGCTTGATGATGTACCCCATCTCACGGCTTGGAGCCTAGCCTTCGAGGCTCCGCAACTCAGACATCACGGAAGTATATTGGCGTAAAGCCCATCAAAGGCTACCGTAAGGGAATCGCTAACATACAACAAAGTCTGTTCTTGACGGAGCCTCTAAGCTTCCAACATAGCTTAGAGCCTTTGAGAAGACCAACAAGGCTCCGAGACATAGGATAAGACAGAATATCTTGTAGACCTAGCGAGGACAAACATCTGTCCTATATTCTTGCTCGTGCATAACCGCCGTACATGGACACGATCTCGGAGCCTAGTTAGATAACCTCTTATTGGCTCTCGAGATCATGCTCCACTCCAGCTAACCAGAATCAAACACGTAGGGAAGATTAGGTCATTCCTAGGGTTTACCTATAAATAGTGCCTCATTTGTCCAAATCAGGTATGTCCTTTACACACATACTAATTTCTCTCTTTAAAACACATACATTCCCATGATTACTGATTTTCACGTCGGAGCCAGTTCATAGGGTCTACCTCTACGTTCTGTGCTAACCCAAGTGATTTATTTATATCTTATTACAGATCCACATCCATCCATAGAAGTATCCAAGCTTACAATCTACTCTAGGCTCTCATCAAGAAGGTGCAATCTATTGTACGATCATTGTACAAACACAGAAGCATATTGTAAACATTATACAACTATGTAATGCAAATAGTAAAATGTCTTGTACAATTACTAATACTTTGATGCTTGAAGCTTATGATCTCGACCCAATTTATAAATCCCGAATTCCCGATCTTCCGAAAACCAAAATGATCTTAAATAATAATTGTATCTTTGACTTGCGTTAAAGAATAAAAAACTAAAATTAGGAGTAAGCATTTCAAAAACACAAGGACCAAAATTGCAATTCGTAGCTTTTCTTTAAGATATAAAAATCCAAAACCCTAACAAACGCAACCCCTCTTTCTAAACAACAGCTTCTTCTTATTGAGTTTTGAAGTTTGAAGAAAGCAAAAATGGTGAAATCAATGAGATGTAAGAGAGAAAAGAGACTTCTGGCAATAAAAGAGAGATGGTAGGACCCATTTATGAGAAGAAAGATGAAGGTAAATGTTAGTACAAAAATTGTGTAAGGGGGTGAATGTGGGTTCAGATCATCTATTGGGCTGAGCCAACGGATGGGTTGTAATGTAGATCTTGTACTAATCCAAGTAATGAAGAGATAATCTGCACAAATGAGAATAAACCGTTAGCCTTACCGTAGGGTGGACCCCGCGATTAAGCTCCGGCGTGAGAGCAAGTACACATGTTTGTCAGAGAATGTCAGAGTATGTGTAAGTGTTAATGATGAGAAAGAATGTACCTTTTTGGGGTGTGAAATGACCCCTATTTATAGGCAAGCCCAATACTAGGGTTTCCTAGTATTTTGCTTGTTACTGTTGGTGGCCGGAGTGGGTCCCTTGTAGGGTAAGGGTCAACGTATAATCGTGTTTGAGGATGCGAGTGTTCTTCCGCGTTCAGTGTTTGTCCGCGGAGGCGCACGGGTGCGGTTTAGAAGATACTCACGTGCGTCTTTGGAATATCCGGAGCATGGCCCTTGTCAGGCTTAGTAGTCCAGCTTTTTGTTGTATTGGGCCTGGGCCCATATACGTATATTATGAACTAAGCCCAGTAAGCTTAGTGCTCATACTATACATCATCAAGTCCCCCCAGTCTAGTTTGGTTACTATATGCGGTACAATTATAGCGTGCAGTGAGCGTTACTAGACTTAAAGTTCCGTGATCAAATTTTTGTTTACTCCTGCCTTGTTCCGCGTCCTTTGTACCATTTTGGCAGTTTTTCGTTGGTTACGTAGACTCTCCGTGTCCCTTTATCTTCTGCATGATTTGACTGCCTGGGCCCCATATCCAGCTGTTATCATCATATTTTTACTCTATTTTTACACCATTGATTGGGAAGTGTCTTGGCACGTGTCGTCATCCTACCTTTACCTAACTTAAATATACCATGGGTATAAATAGTCGATTCGTGCCTTACTGTTTCTTTTCTCATCTCTTTCACTCTTCCACCATTGTTGATAAATTTCAAGGTTTTCTAGTTGCACAGCCCCCCTTATTCTAGTCTTTCTTCTTGATTCAGGTTAATCTCTTTGCTTCTCTTTTATTATGGGCAGTATTACATCTCTCAAATGTGTTCTTACACAAGAACACCTTGATGCCATTTGTGCTAAATATTTTATTCCCGAGGAAGTCTATCCTCAGCTGCCAAGCCTTGATGCCACCATACACGAAAGACCAACTGGTAAAGTTGGAATGTACACCCGATTCTTTGACTATGCCAACTACCGTATCCCTTTTACTACCTTCTTCGTCATTTATTGCTATGTTCCTTTCTGCGGCTTGGCCTCTTTTCTTCTGCCTAACCGGTGGACAACCCTTCCTTACATTTAACTTATGCT
>BQNB010059189.1:0-37433 GCA_026074375.1 Tanacetum coccineum | reverse complement strand
CTTCTCATAGTAAGAAGGTTTTTGCAAATATGAAGAGAGAAGGAAAAGGTTTTTCTGGGAATGACACCCCTCTATTTGCAACTATGATGGTTCAAGCTTCAGATGAAGAGGGTGAAGGTTCAGCTATTCCTACTAATCCCCATCCCACTATTACTCAACCATCATCATCTCAACCCCAGCAGAAACAACAACCAAGAAGGAAACAGAGAAAGGGGACTGAGATACCTTCATCAAGTGGTAAGCCTATAGCTGATGAGGTTGCTACAGAGGAACATGAACCTACATATTCCAATGATCCATTTCTTAGTGGTGAGGATAGACTGCAACTTACTGAATTGATGAATTTATGTACCAACCTACAAAAGAAGGTTCTTGATTTGGAGGAAGCAAAGACTGCTCAAGTAAAGGAGATTGCTAGTTTAAAGCAGAGAGTCAAGCAATTGGAAAAGAGAAAGAAGTCAAGAACTCTAGAGCTCAAAAGGATAGGGAAGGTTGGTTCAGCTAGAAGGGTAGAATTCTTTGATGATGCTAATTTGGGTGCTCAGGAGGATGCATCCAAACAGGGGAGGAAGATTGCTGACATTGACCAAGATGCAGAGGTGACCTTGATTGATGAGACTCAGGAGAGGTTTGATGCTGATGAAGATATTTACCAAGTCAATGTCCTAGAGATGAAGACATGTTTGGTGTGCAAGATCTTGGTGGTAAAGAGGTAGTTGTTGAACATCTGGATGCCTCAGGTGGTAAAAAAGTAGAACAAAGTGAACCGGTTGCTGAAAAGAAAGTTAGTACTGCTGATCTATTTACTTCTGCTAGTGAAGTAGTTACTACTGCCAGTGTTGAAGTTACTACCGCTAGTGCTACAAAAACAACCGTTGATGAGTTGACTCTGGCTCAGACCTTAATGGAAATCAAAGCAGCTAAACCCAAGGCTATTACAACTACTGCTACAACAGTTACACTTGCCAGCACAAAACTAAAGGCAAAAGGAATTATCTTTCATGATCAGGAGGAGCAAGCACATGCATCTACAACAATTGGTTCTCCTTCACAACCATCACAGGTCAAGGACAATGGGAAAGCTAAAATGATTGAAGAAGAACCCGTGAAAAAGTTTTCAAAGAAATAGCAAATCAGACTTGATCAAGAACTTGCCTTTAAGCTTCAAGCTGAAGATGAAGAAGAAGAAAGGATTGCTAGGGAAAAAGAACAAAAATTCAAGAAGCCAACATAGCTTGGGATGATATTCAAGCTAAGGTTAAAACAGATTATGAATTGGCTCTAAGATTGCAATCAGAAGAACAAGAGAAGATGAGTATTGAAGAAAAGGCTAAACTTTTTCAAGAACTCTTGGAGAAAAGGAGAAAATTCTTTGCAGCTAAGAGAGCATAGGAAAAGAGGAATAAACCACCCACCAAAGCTCAACAAAGGATTTATATGTCTACCTATCTAAAGAACATGGCAGGATGGAGACATAAAGACTTAAAGAACAAAAGCTTTGCTGAAGTTCAAAAGTTATTTGATAAGGAAATGAAAATGGTAAACACTTTTGTGGACTTCAGAACATAGTTGGTGGAAGGTCCTGAAAAGAAAGAAAGTTTAAAGAAAGCTGAAGCAGAGGTAATAGAAGGAAGTTCTAAGAGAGCAAGAGAGGATCTTTAACAAAAGTCTACCAAGAAGCAAAAGGTAGTTGATGATGATAAAGAGGAAGAAGAACTTAAACAATGCTTTGAGCTTGTCCTAGATGAAGAAGTTGCAATTGATGCCATCCTTCTAGCCACAAAGCCTCTAGTCATTGTTGACTGGAAAATCATCAGAGAAAGAAAGATCGGATACTATCAACTCATAAGAGCAGATGAAAGTTCAAAGAGGTATTCATCAATAATTCAGATGCTTCAGAATATTGATAGAGAAAATTTAGAAACCCTCTGGAAGTTGGTTAAAGCTAAACATGGGGATACAAGGCCAGAGGAGGGATATGAAAGAGTATTATAGGGTAATCTAAAGGTGATGTTTGAACCTGATGTTGAAAGTGAAATGTGGAGAGAACTATAAGGACACAAAGTAATTGCTTGGAAGTTATATTCTTCATGTGGAGTACACTTTGTGAGGTTTCAAAATCTGCACATTCATATGCTGGTAGAGAAGACTTATCCTCTTACACCTACAACAATCACAGACATGCTAAATAAGAAGCTTCAAGCTGACCACAGGAATGAGATGTGTTATCAGCTCCTAAAGCTCATGACAAAACAACTCAAGAAAAAATGAAGTGTTTGGATACATCCTTTTGGTGATGGTGAAGACTTGTAATGAAACTTGAAGATTCAGAAGATGAACATTAAGTTTAGGGGAAGATTGTTAGGATTAAAAGACTTTTTGAAGCTGCTGCTGCTAAGGTTAGAGTTACTGCTGTCAAGCATAACTTGGTGTTGTTAGTAATCTTAGTGAAAAATATGCTAAGTAGTTAGTATTGTTAGTTACTACTGCTAGAGTATATTACTACTGCTAATGGAAAGTTAAGACTGCTCAGAGACTTGAAAGAAATCCTACTAACTAGTTAATACTGCTAGTATATGTTAGTACTGCTAGAGTAAAGTTACAACTGTTAGCATAAAGTTAGTACTGCTAGTGTAACTTAGTACTGCTAGTGAAGAATAACGAAAATATTCTAAGTAGTTACTACTGCCTGTACACAGTTAGTGCTGCTGGTACAAAAGTTAATGTTGCTAGTATGAAAGTTGGGTTTTAGCTGTACAATAGCAAAGTACTTTCTCAAATGTTCCGTTTTGGTACGTGAACTTTTTTTGTTCCACTTAATGTAACGAACTTTCAAGTTTTGTGTTAATTTGCACCAACCTTGACTGGCAACCGGGAAAAAGTTATAAACAAAAAAAAAGCCTACGTGGCATGTTTAATACTTTCTCTAATGTTTCGTTTTGGTATGTGAACTTTTTTCTAATGTTCCGTTTTGGTACGTGAACTTTTTTATACACACGTTTTTATACTCACGTTTTTATATACTTTTTGATACACGTTTTTATATACATTTGTATACACGATTTTATGCACACATTTTTACACATATTTTTATACACATATTTTTATACAAATATTTTTACACATACTATTATACACGTGTATAAAAATGTGTGCATAAAAACGTGTATAAAAATGTGTACAAAATTGTGTATAAAAATGTGTATAAAAATATGTGTATAAAAATGTATATATAAATTGTGTATAAAATTGTCGTTAATAACATGTATACAATGTGTTATGAAATAGTGTATAAAAATATGTGTTAAAACGTATGTAAAAAAGATGTGTTGAAAAAATATTGGGGGGGGGGGTTTTGTTTATTTATAAACCTGTATAAAAATGTGTATAAAAATGTGTATAAAAATGCGTGTAAAAAAAATATGTATAAAATGTGTGTATAAAAACGTGTATAAAAATATGTATAAAAATATGTGTATAAAAATATGTGTAAAAATATGTGTATAAAAATATGTGTATAAAAATATGTGTTTATAAATATTTGTATAAAAACGTGTATAAAAATGTGTGTATAAAAACGTGTGTATAAAAATGTGTGTATAAAAATGATTGTATAAAAATATTTCCATAAAAATGTGTATATAAAATCGTATATAAATTGAAAAAATAATTATAAAAAAATAAACGACCATTAGTATAAAGGTTTCACAGATAAAACGCTTAGTCTCGAAAGCTAAGGGGAAAGCTAGAGTGCAAAACTTGGTCAAGTCAAAAATCTTCCTAGTTCTACGGGCCTAATTGTTCACATATCTAACAATTACTACAAATTTTTTTAGAGCAAATAAAGCAAAAAACTAATGTTGGGATTAAAAGCCTTTTGATGCTGCTTGGAGTTAATACTGCTTAAGTTAGTGCTGCTGGTATAAAAGTTAATGATGCTAGTATGAAAGTTACAACTGCTGAAAGATTACAACTGCTTGAAGAGTTTCTACTGTCAGAAGGATAAAGATGAAGATTGTTTATCAAGATTACTTACGGGATAAGTATGAGTTATTTTGGTAAAAGATATGTATACGGTATTTGTTTAGAAGATCATGATAACTTAGGAATGTATTGTAAGCCATGTAGGACTCCTTGGTGAATAAAATGAGGTCCTAGGGCATGTTGTTTGATATATCTTTACACAGTCGTTTATAGCTTCAAGGTTTTGTATAACCCTAACACCATCAAGGGTGTTCGTATTAATATATTGAGGCTGAAGGTTTGGTATTACATAATCTTGTTCATTACTGTTTTATTGCTTATTCTTCTAAGTATTAAAGAGTAGATTCCACATACTCTTTAGTATTCTCAAAGTTTCTATCATAGTTGTTTTGGATTTATCCAAAGTAACTTAACCTTTACAAGCTAAGGAATAAATCTAGAGTTGGGATCAACAAGTGGTATCAGAGCTTGTGTTATAAAACTTTAATCTATAAGAAACTAACAAGAAGAACCTTTTACTCACAAAGTAAAGATGGATCTAGAAACTGCTCAAACCAATACTACTGCAAAATTGCCCATTTTTAAAGCTGCCTTGTTGGTGTGGTACTTTTGGTGAAAGATTGTAGAATGATCAACCCTAAGCCTTATAATAAAAACCCATTTTACCTTTATAAACTTGTTACTCCTTAGCTCTAGTGGTGGAGATGTGTATCCTTGCCAAGCCTATGATAGAATACTCGTCACGACCGAGCAATTGAGCGAATTAGTTACATGTTACCACATAGATTAGTTGAGTAATTTGAGTGTTTTCATCTTCCTATTTCGTGAGGTGTTTGGTTGTGTACTTGTAATAGATCAAATAAATGCTTAAACGGAAAAATCCTTAGGGATACATTTTTATAAACTTCTAAAGGCTACTTGAGGACAAGTAGGATTCAAGTGGGGGATATTTGATGACATCAAATAACGTCTATTTTATAGCATCATTTATCCCATGTAATTAACCTATTTTGTATAATTATTGCAAAGAATTGTTACTTAATCGTTTATATTTAAGAATTGCAGTAATTATGGAGTACTTGGTGAAGATTAACTAAAAGGCACGCATTCTGGAGCTTAAACGAAGATATTTTAAAGATTACTGTTCTGACAACCAATACGCCGTATCCATCAAGGAAGATACGTCATATCTGTGCCTGCACTCACCAAGACCACGAAGTAAACAAGATCAATACGCCGTATCCAGGAAAGGCAATACGCCGTATTCAAGCTTTAAGGAAATAAAATATTCTGGAAGATATCAAACGTGGTCCCTACTCCAAGAAACCCCCGATACGCCGTATCCAAGACTTTGGATACGCCGTATCGAACCGACTCCAGACCCTAAAAATAGAAAACTCAAAAACGAGTTTTAAGAGCATCACCAATGGGAAAAACACCAAAAGCTTTTTACTATTCTAATACGTCTTCTAGGAGGGTTTTTTTGCATTGGAGCGAAAGCTTTTTAAAAAGCTTATTATAATGACTTGGTAGACTAGAAGTCATTCTTCAAAGTCATTGTACATTATTATGAGAAGCAATAAATGCATTAAATGCAAAAAGTCTTTAATGACTTTTTGCATTGTGGATGCTCCAAGTGTGCTAAATCATATTCTCGATACCTAAACCATAAAAGTCGATTTTCAGAGGAGAAAAAGAGCAGAAGAGGTCGAGCAACGCGATTCATTCCATAGGAGACAACGTGTAATTTCTTGTACTCTTGTAATCGTTTAGTTTTTGGTATCATTCTTTAACTCGGTTAGTTTACCTTGGCTAAATCATTACTTTTGTATTAATTATGACGTTTGAAGGCTAATACCTTTCGGTATTAGCCATTGTTATAAAGATCTTAATGTTTGGTTTGTTTATCTCGATTCCTTAGTTTATCGTTGATTGCTTGTTTATGTTTATCAATTCATACTCGTTTATGTGCTTTAATATGCGTTTGATCCATATCTAAGGATACCGCCTGTAGCTTAACTAGATATCAGATAGTTCTCATATAGTAATTTATATAGGTGGAATTAATAAGATCACAAATAAAGTCCTGCTAAATCCGTGTCTAAGGATATCGCCTCTAGCTTAACTAGATATCGGATAGTGCCTTTGGTTTAGTGAACAAGTTAGACTAGCAGGTGACCTAGAAAGAATCTAACAAGTAACGTTCCGATTCCCATGGCTTAGTATGGATTGTGATCTACCACTTATATAAAAGGGTTTTTGGCATTAAATAGTCGCGTACTTTCTCAAATGTCCCCATATGGTACGTGTACTAAAACAATTAGCCCAAGGTACCTGCATCAACATTCACATTAGTGTGCCCTATGGTCATTTTTTACAGACAACCGTTAAACCAGGCTAAGATTTTGTATTCAAAAGCAGACTTTACATTTATTAATAAAATATAATGAATTTGTTTGTATTAAACACACATTGAATAGTTATCCATTTCTCAAATGTACTTCATATGGGTACGGTGTACTAAAAATGCTACGTTTTTTTGTTTTTTACGTTTTCTTTCGATTTTTACTTTTCCCGTCTGGTTTTATACTCAACTTTTCGTTCATTTTATACGTTTTTCCGGCCTGTTTTTTACCGTTTTTCGTCAGATTATCTACGTTTCGATCTGTTTTTTTACTTTTCGTCCCACAAACTCTTACGTTTTCAGTTCTTCTTTTACGTTTTTGTCTATTTTTTATGACTTTTTCCGATCGTTTTCGTGTTCAGCAGTTTATTTCTGTTTTCTTACGTTTTCCCGTCTGGTTTTATACTTTAGCTTTTTCGTTCCTTTTTTTTTACGTTTTTCGTCCGCGTTATTTTCCTTTTCGTCCCAATTTCTACGTTTTTAGGTCCTTTTTAACGTTTTCGTTCGTTTATATTTTTTACATTTTCGTGTTCTCGTCTTGTTTTCTTACTATTCCGTACCATTTCGTCTTTTTTTACGTATTTTGTCTGTTTTTTAATTGTATAAAGATGTATAAAACTAAGAAAACAAAGAAAGAAGTCGAATAATACAAAAGAAAATTGTCCAAAATGGAAGAAAACAACGGAAACATAGAAAAACATTAGAAAACGATAAAAAAGAACGTAAGAGAATCGGACGAAGACGTAAAAAAATAGGGACGAAAATATAGAAAAACTGGACGAAAACATAAAAAAAAAAAAACGGAAGCTAAAGCGTAAGAAATCGTGGGAGAAACCGTAAAAAACGAACGAAAACGTAAAAAACGGATTAAGAACAAGAAATCGGACAAAAACGGAAAAACTGTCAAGAAATCAACGAAACGTAAAAAAGAACAGACGAAAAAACGTAAAAGTAACAGACGAAAACGGTAAAAAAAATCAGACTGTCAACGAAACGTATAGAAATCGGACAGACCGTAAAAACAAACAAAATGTTAAAAAACGACAGGAAAACGTAAAAAAGGACTGAAACTTTAAAATCGACGTAAACTTAAAAAGAATGGAAAAAAAAAGAAATCGGTGATAACCTAATACGTAAGAAATCGACGAAATAGTGTATAATACGTAAACTTTTTGATGACTTATTGCGTCGGAGGGGGGGGGTTGCGACAGGGTGGTGGTTGTGACTAATCATCTTCGGGGGTGGGTGGGGGGACTTATTAGTTATGGTTTTTATTGTGGGGGTAGCTTTGTGTATTAAATTTAGTTTGGTGTGATTTGGATTGTGGGGGTGTATAGTTATTTGTAACGCACACAATACACTATCCACAATTTGTAGGTTTATACATCTCTACTGTTTTTTAGCATTTTAACACTATATAAAATACACAGTATAGGTGGGATGTGGGGGATGGGGAGGGGTGGGGGGGGGGGGGGGGGGGGGGAGAGAGAGGTGGGTTATTTTATAATGGAGTTGAAAGATTGTTTGTGTTGATATTTGTTTAGGGTATGAGGTTGGGATTTGAGTAGGATTAGTGTTGGGTTTAGTTGAGGTTTTGTGTGAAAGATTGTTGTTGAGGATAGTTGTTTATTAATAAGATATTAGTGTTTTGTGTTGTATGGAGTGGGGGATTATGTTAGGGTTGGGGGGAGGTAGGGTTTGGAGGTTGGGGGGTGATAATTTTTTAAGGGATGAGAATGCGAAAAAAACCTTTATACATTTTTTTAGAATTAACAGAGTTTAGCATAGTTTTTGCATAATATAGCTAACTTAATTATAAAAACAAATATTAATAAATAGAAATTGTTCCTCCCTCTTATGATCGACACCCTACTTAACCCCACGAAACACTCCCAGACCGGGGTAACACTCCACTTAAAGTGTTGTTTTTGGTTAAGTTGGCAAAATATAAATTTAAAACTTGAATCATAATTTAACACCACACAACGACACAATCACCACACATTCCCTTAATCATCATCTCACCTTTTTCCAAATAATCCACTCTTTCGTCAAGGAAAAGTTAGATACATATCTAACAGTCCTCCAAGTAGGTTTTGACACGCCTCACATGATATTCATCCCGAAACATTCAAGTATCTTTAACTTGCGATCGCAATTAAAGGTCATATCCGAAAATTCATATTCAAGCCTTTTAACAACATATGTTAAAATGCTTTTCCTAAAGCAAAAAGCTTACATTAACCTTCGTGTGACAAAGGTCTTACGAGTTTCTACATAAGTGATTCGTAGCCTCTTTAA
Source organism: Tanacetum coccineum (assembly GCA_026074375.1). NCBI lineage: Eukaryota > Viridiplantae > Streptophyta > Magnoliopsida > Asterales > Asteraceae > Tanacetum > Tanacetum coccineum. Next base: position 28,744 of record BQNB010059189.1, on the reverse strand, counting down.
TATACACACCTTAAGAGTAAGTACTTTCACTTCCGTTAGTCCTTTCCATCCCCTTAGGAACGTCACGATGGTTTATCGTCATGCTCACCTCATACACAATGAGGATCGAACATTATCCATTGATCTTAGAATAGAAAACTCATTAAAATTCGTCGTCATTTCGTTCGCTACAATGTCCAAAAGGAAACATCTTCATCGAAAAAGTTTTGTCGAATGACAACATCGCCGACATCCTCACCAAACTACTCAAACGTGAACATTTTTAAGTCTAGGTCTAGAAATGATGAAACAAATCTCATAAACGTATCATTCTTATTTTAATAGTTTTGTTACTATTAAATGTATTCCGATAAATCTTGACAACTTAATCATTTCATCTGAAATGTTTAAGCATTCTTAATTCTGGAAATGCAAATTAAAATGTCACTCGTTGTTCATGTCTAAGTCATTTCACAAAAACCTTAATCATGCCTCTATTATTATATAGATGGTTAATATCTTCCGTCCACATTTCTGCTACCACCTTTAAGACAACCTCGTACCTCGTCGTGTGATTGTTCTATGAACATTCGCAATACTCGAGAAGAGCTACATAACTTCATGGATGAAGTTCATCGTATGCTAACCGTCGTCTGTCATCACATTGTAAAGCTTATCGCTTCCGTCTTTATTTTTCATCATTTATTCTTTTTATTCTACAATTTATGTCCGGATGAGCACGAATTAAAAGGGAAGGGAAAACACACCTGTTCACATATATCTTTTAACCAAATACTCTTAAGAACTCACATGTGTGATTCTTATTCACTAGAAACCAACAATGTAAAATCGAGTCATCTTTTCCACTACCAATCTCGAGTCATCCACCTAGTCATCTTCACAAGAAGATTTACCATGTAACCATTCCCCACAAGTGAATTTCCCAATGAAATGTGTCTTATCTTCATTTCCCGACACTCATAAGCATGTGTGCCTATGTTGTCAAAAGTTAAGTGACTTTCATAATGAAATGCGTCTCATCCTCAAATCCTGACACTCATAAGCATGTGTGCCCATGTTGTCAAAAGTCAAGTGGATTTTGTAAAGAAATGCGTCTCACACTTATAAGCATTTATGCATACGTTGTCAAAACTTAAGTGAATTTCATAATGAAATGCGTCTTATCATCCAATCATTTCCACTTTCTAGCAAGTGAATAACACAAAGAAGATACTCAATCTTCAAGTGTTGTTGAGTCATCACACTGTTGTGTCTATCATTTTTCTTTCACCATGAAAGAACTACTACCTCATTTTACATTTTCACCTTTGTTCGTCAACATTAACAACCAACAAAACACCCAACAAACCTATAATCAACACCTTCCCCTTCCATTTACGCTCATCCTTCTTCGTTTATGTTTCCTCAACAAATCATCCTTATCATCAACATTTAGTTCGACCTAAAGTCTTACGATAATGTTTATCATTAAACACCCCAAACATGAAAAGCATACATAATGCTTAACAAAGAAACCTTGAGGATTTAGGAATCTCTCAATACAACCCTTAGTCTATTTAAATCCACATCATCATCTTGGTTAGATGATGATACCATAAGGAACGTGTTGATCAAAATACGTTAATACTCCTTATCCAAATGACATCTTGGAAGAAGTCATTCTCGTAATAATAGTGTGTCAATCAATAAACGAATTTTATTCTCGTTTATTAAAGTCGGTATTATACCGAAGGGTGTTGGTCAAGTCTTAAGCATGTTCCAGTCGAACCTTATCATTAGTCTTAAGAAGTCATTATTATATATGCATGTCTTGTTCCCCGTTAGTGCATTGATATATAGCTATCATTGTTATTATATATGTGCACTTTTCTACTAATTTTTTTGTAGCACACTTCCATAGCTTGATTCCTTGGTGCCTCAAACAAGGGGGAGCATACAACGAGGGGGAGTTGCAATCGTTATGACATCTACACATTTCTTGATATGTGTATTCCAACCCTTTAATATCGCTCCTATATATATTATGTTGCAAGAAACTAACCATTGATGTAGGTTAATAGTTTGCAACAAATTTGATCCATGGATCCACTAGAGTCTATATACATGGAATGCAAGTGTCATAGGAGTGAAATGAGCTAAGGGGTGCTCAAGAGTCAAAGTAGATATCTTGGATGATTCAACGGGGTTGATAAGAGCAAGACTTCACTGGGGATGATGCAAGCTCCCCTCTTTGGTTCATGGTTTGAAGTATAGTATAAGTCTCGCCTAAGAGTCCACCTTTTTGCTTCGACAAAAGGGGGAGAAGAAGTGTAAACAAGTAACTTATACATTTTACTATAACAAGTAACTTATACATTTTACTATGAGTTATAGTTTATATTTTTTGTCATCATCAAAAAGGGGGAGATTGTTGGTAGAAATATTACGATATTTAATCTATACATTCTCTTCATGTTTTGATGATGACAAACATGTAACTTATAACACATAACGTAAAGTGCTTAAGTTACTCGTTATCACAAATCATCAATGAATTCATATGACAACATCTCTCGACGTCTCAAGTTTGCTTCTATAAAGTTTGCACCTGACGTAAATCACTTAAGGTATGAATAAATAAATGTTTAATTTATTTTACGATCAAAGGAATTTTTATTCAACCTCTTATTTTTTTATAAAATGTTACAAACATTTTTATAAATTTTACAAAACATTTTCTACATTTAAAAGAAATATTTTATTCAAAATAATTATTTTGAATTCAAATATTTTACCTAAAAATGGCTAGAAATGTTTTAGAAAACACCTCCCCTGGAAAAGACAAAAAGGGAGCGTCCAAGCCTGGGCGGCCCCCTTAAATATAAGGGGACCAGCATATGAATTAAGGGGACCTGCATATGAATTAAGGGGGTCGACCAGTAAAAAACGCTCCCTAATTTGCCTATAAATACTAGACTGTTCCCCACTGACTTTCTCACCTTTTACACTCATTATTTTCTGTGTAAAATTAGTTTATACATCACCTACAATCCTTTGATCGTTTAATCTTAAGCATTTATTTCCAAGTGATTCAAGCTTACTCCTCCAAGTGCAAGAGAAGAACTCTCTTTATCATCAAGATACGAAGTTATGTAGTTTAGTTAGTGTATTCGTGACATGTCTTACATTCACAATGTATAGATCGAGACCATGTATTCCAAACTTGTGTAATAGTTTAGATCGTGGTGTTCATGGTGTGTATAGTGTTAGGATCGTGGTGATCATAGTAAGTTATAGTTAGTTTATGGTGATCAATAGAAAGAATAATGGATGAAAGTGGAAGTTTGTGTTGTGAAGTGAGTTGTGCGGTGAATGTAAAGTGGTGCGGTAGTAAAGTTGTGTAGTGAAGTGATTGTTGGTTTGTTAGTATTTTCAGTCCTTATTAAAATACATTTAGTTGTGATTAGATTGATAGATTGGTTCAAGCTATGATAAGAACTCGACATTTGGCTTAGTGTCATAAATCGGTGTAAGCTTAGTTGTGTATGGTTTTTCTCCGCCTAAAGGGAGCTTGTTGACTAGTGAAGTAACTCTCGAGTTGGGTACTCAGAGAGTGGAGTAGGGGCGAAGAGGTGCTTCGTGACCAAACCACTATAAATCATCTCGTCTGGTTTGCACTTTCTTTTACTTTTCGCTTTACATCTTTATTTACCTTATCGCCTTACATTTATATTTGCATTAGATCTATATGCGTGTTGATTGTTTCTTATATTGTTTGGATGATGATTGTGTCATAGATAGAAGTTAACATTATGATTGTGTTTATATTGCTATGACATGTTCTAGTGGATATAGATGTATTATTCATACTCATCATATTGCATCTAACTTGATGGATAATTTGATACTAAATATTTTAAGTTTTTAAATGGAAATGTTTTCAACCCCCCCCCCCCTTTACGATTTCCACAATCTCTTTTTTTTGGAAATCAACTTAGTCTTTTTTCAATATGAATGTCCACAAGGTCACTTTAATTTTGCTGTTTTGTTTGTTATTATTAGTCAATGATTTGACTAAGCTGCCTCGGGGTGAGGAAGTTGGTGATGGAACTACATCAGTCAGTGTTATACTTGGTATACCTTTCTTATATGTTAACTATCATATGTTTTGTTATACTAAAAGTGACTTATATCCTATCTTGCTTATTACTAATAGTTAACTTTTAAATTTCCAGTTGGTCAGATGCTTCATGTTGCGAAAGCTTTCATTGACATCGGATAGCTCGAATGAATACCTGTTTGGTACGCAGCCGTGATAGATCTCTACCCGAAACTACTATCTTAGCCGAATGGCTCGGATGAAACATTTAGGAAAAATGTCGGTTTTGTACCGCTCTTTAGTATAGACTGCTTCTACTTTTTCGACTCGGTAGTTACTGTCAAAGGGCGATGATGAACATTAGTGATGTATCACTTGGCTTGGCTACCAATTTGGTATGCAGCCATGATAAATCTATATATGAAGCTCTTATTTGAGCCGACAACGCTCTAAAAGTGACAACAGTCTATGTCGCTTGCGTGCTTGGCTCATTCAGGTCTGATAAGGTTGGTTCACTATCAGTAGTAGTTGTAATGCTAAATACCATGTAATTGTTAACCTTTCGATTTGATGGGATTCAGTGGTCTATTGCTTGGATTGGCTACCTGTTTGGTATGCAACCGTGATAGATCTTTGCTCGAAACTACTATCTTAGCCAAATGGATCGGATGAAACATTTGGGAAAGAATAAATCTGATAGTGGCCTACAGAAAAAAGGTTCGGATAAGCGCAACACTAAAACAACAGAATTTGTTGTCGTTTTTGTAACGCTCTTTAGTATAGCTTGCTTTTACTTTTTCTGATCGGTTATAACTGTCAAAGGCGATGATGAACATGAGTGATCTATCACTTGGCTTGGCTATCTATTTGGTATGCAACCATGATAGATTTATATGTGAAGCTCTTATCTGAACCCTTGGCTACGCTACCTGCTTGGAACTATAATGATGAGCATTACAATAACAATACCAACCACCTTTATCGTTTAGGTGTTGGGCTTCCTATCTGGTCTTCGGTCGTAATAAACCTTTAACCCAAAAGTGACAAAGCACCTTCACCGGTGGATTATTGTATTCGGCTGCTAATTGTCTCTTGACAACACATGTGAGTCACTTTTATTGTACGCTTACTATAACATTTTAAATCCGTTGTGAAAAATACTGATATTGAGCTCTTACCAAGAGTAATCCATTAAATGGCTAAATACATGTTATTACAAATTAGCGATGATGAATATGAGTGATCTATCACTTGGCTCAGCTGTTGATCCCCTTTAGATCTTGACTAGCTTGTTAAGGCTTTAGTTATCTTAGATAAATCTAAAATAGCTAGGATAGAAACCTTGTGGTATATATATAAAGATTATGCGGAATTAATCTTTATATACTCAAAAGAACAATAAGAATAACACAAGAACAACTTTTACTATATTGAACAAATTACAAAACAACTATATGTTTTGCCTAATAGCTATTACTGGATTGAGATATCTAACTATGTCGTAAGGGTTCCTTTTATACACCAAGGAAACCCTAATGGGCTTACAAAACGCGTTAAGTGATTATGCATATCTATTCCCAATATATCTCATGCATATCACATAAGCAGTACTAACTACTTAAAGCTAACAGTACAAACTATTAACTAACAGTACAAACTAAACTGGCAGTACTAACAATGTACTAGCAGTACTAACTATTATAACTAACAGCACTAACAACTTAGAATATTTTCTAAGTTCTTCATCAGCAGCATCATCTTCAACCAGCAGTACTAACTTCCAAAGCTAGCAGTATAAACTTGTATTAATAGTACTAACTTGTAGAAGTCCATAATTCCTAACAATCCTCCCCTAAACTTGTGATTACTCTTCAAATCATCAAGTTTCTTGAATTATAATTTGTTGGCTCTGAGAGGATGCTTCCAAACACTTTATTTTTTCTTTTGTTGTAGTTTGAGCATAAGCTTGAGAAGTAGATAACACATTTCATTTTGATGATCAGCTTGCAATCTTCTGTTCAACATCTTAGTAATTGTGACAGGTGTGAGAGGATAACTTCTTTCTGCAAGCATGAAAATGTGTAGTTTTCCAAATTTTACTAAGTGCACACCACATGAAGTATATAGTATCCAAGCAGTCACATCAAAATCCTCTAGACGTCTCCACACATTACTTTCCATATCAGGCTCAAACATGACTTTAAAATCTCCAAATAAGACTCTTTCATAATCTCCTTCAGGTCTTGTATCTATAAACCTAGCTTTAACCAACTTCCAGAGATTCTCCAAATCCTCTCTATCAAAATCCTAAAGTAAATTAACCAATGTAGTGTATATTTTTGAGCTTCCTCCTGCTCTTATGATGTGATAAGAACTGATCTTTCCTTCACTAACAATCTTCCAGTCAACAATCATTGGAGGTTTTATAGCCAATGGAATAGCATTAATTGCTATTTCTTCTACAAGAACAATCTCCAAATACTGCTTAATTTCTTCATCATCTAAACCACTATCAGCTTGAATTTCTTCTTGCTCATCAGTCTTTTGCATCTTAGTGCTATTAAATCTTTCTTCTAAAGTCTTTCTTTTTAAGCTTCCTTCCGCAGGCTGCCTACTACTATCATCTTTCTTAGCACTATCTTGAATGACCTCTGTATCCATGGGTTTAAAATCTTGTATGCTCTTTTGCTGTCTTTCATACAATCTTTGAATTTCTTCATAAGTTCTTCCTTTTAGTTGATTATGTTTATAACCACCCATGTTCTTCAGATAAGTCATCATAAGATTCCTTAACTGGTTTTTAGTAGGGGGTCTACCTCTAATATCTGCAGCCCTTTGAGCAGCTCTAAATTTCCTTTGTGCTGCTATTGTTTCCACCAAGAATTGTGCTCTTTCTTCAATGGTAAACTGTTCTCTATCTTCTTGTTGAAGCTTTGCAGCAAACAAGGCATCAACATCAATGATTGCTTGAATGTTGTCATATTCTTCATAGAGTAAAGCCATAGATGCTTCTTCTTGTGTTGCTCTTTCTTTCGGTTTCCTCTCATTTTCTCCTAACTCTTCTTGCTTCAGTAACCTAGCCAACTCTGATTCAGCTTGAATTTTTGCATCTCCTTGATCACTTTTTTTAACTTTGACTGAAGGATAAGACTCTTCTTCAACTAATATACCTTTACCTTTATCTTTAGGATCAATAACTGGAAGAGGTTGAAGTGTAGTAATTGATCTTGTTGTAGTTGGTCTAGGAAATTCTTCTTCTTCTCTGAAGGCAATCCCTTTCTCTTTATCCTTTTGTTCCTTCATCTTTAGCAAGGTCTGAGCCAATGCCATAGTGACATTTTCATCATCAAAGACTGTTGCTATTGTAGGAGGTGTCTTTGGCTCAGCCGTACTAATAGTTACACCAACAGTAGTAACTGATGCACTAACAGTACTAACTCCATCTGCAGCAGCATTAACTGTTTCTTTTTGTGCATCTTGCATGTCATCATGGAGTTCATCAAAATCACTCTCCTTGATCATTCTTGTTGTCTTGTCTTTAATCCTCCCCTGTTTGGATGCATCCTTCTCATCCAAGCTCTTAGCAGTTGAAGACACAACTCTGCCTTTAAATAATCTCCTCTTCATAGGGTGTGAAGTTCTTGACTGTCTCATCTTTTCTAGTCTCTTGACTCTTAGTTTTAATCTTGTGATGACTCTGTCCTGAGCAGTCTTAGCTTCCTCCAAGGCAAGAACCCTGTTTGACAAATTAGTACAAGTTTGAATCAATTCCTCAAGTTTCAGTCTACCCTCATCACTTCCAGGTGTGTAACCTCCTGGGAGAGGTGAATCATGGGGTGTAGGTGGTACATAATCCGTTAATTCAAATGTTGGTTCCATCCTGCCCTCCCCACTTCCAGATGTGTGACCTTCTGAGAGAGGTGGTTCAATGGCTGTTTAAGTACTCTCTCATAAACATGTTGAGCAGGAGTATTCCCCCATGGGTCCTTGGCGATGGGACTGCCTCCTGTATCAATTCCCTGAAGAATGTCAACTATAGGACTTTGCGTGGATTGGTCCTTAAACGATGTTATCACTTGTTTGTGCTGCATCTATAGATTAGCTTTGCAGTAGTGATAGCCCTTTCCACACTGTCACCCCCTCCTTATAGACAGCCTCATCTGCTCCAAGGGTTTGAGGCATACTAGTCTGAGGTAACTCAGTGTCCTTTTGGGTTTTCCTACGTTTATGAGTCTTTCTTGTTCTTTGATATGTTGTTGGAGTTTGAAGTGAATCATGAAAGACTATTTGTGATACTGCAGGTTGATGTACTTCAGTTTGAGGTTCAGCAGTCTGAGGTGTTTCAGTTTGAATTGATGCAGTTTGAGGTTCTGAAACAAGAGGTTGTGAGATAGAGGGTGTGGGTTGGGGTTCAGGAGGTATTGCTGAACCTTCACCCTCAGGTGCTTGGTTTTGCACCAACATACTAGAAAACAGTGGTGTTACTCTTCCTAAAAAATTTACACCTTGTCTAGACATATTAGAGAAAACTTTTTGAGTATGAGCTGGTGTATTATAAAACATCTTTGAGGTTTACAAAGTTCAAATCTGATTATTCAAAAACACCATTAAAACCTTGGATACATAAGAAATTTCTTTACAGGATTATCCAAGTTCCTCCACATACCATCAAAAATAAGTTTAGAAAATTAAACTTTTAATTTATTCCTAAACAAATGCTAAGCTGAAGCAATATTTGTTGAAAATTCATTCCAGCTTGTAGATTTAGAACTTATGCAATGAAGGATGGTATGTATCAGATAATTCCATTAAGGAGAAAAGAGGGATTTTTGAAAAGTTAGTTTGGTAAAGTCTCCCTCATACCCCATCAATGCAAGATTTTGAAGAATTACTTCATTTGTGAGGCAAGGAGCACCATCAACAACATTAAGGAGAAGAGAACTTCTCACTGATGCCTCTGTTATTACTACTGCCTTATTATCAACAATTGCATGAATCTGCTTCTCATTATTGATTGTTTGGGAAGTGGCAGTATTCCAAAACTGTTCAATATAGGAAGCATAAATAGTGGGACTTACAGTGAGTGCATAGTAAATCAAACTAGAAGAAAGGAAGTCCACTATTTGATGAAAATCTGCATTAGCATCTGTTTTCTCTAGACATGCTACCATGTTATGTTGAGCAAAAAACTTCATATCCGCCATAGATGATTAATGAAGAATAGGAGTTTTAGGTTTAAGTTCGTTGGTAAAAATATAAGATTTGATATATTTAGAGAAAGAGCTTATGGTTTGGTTCGACCGACTTAATAAAATTGAATCTTTATCTTGAATAAAACATATAAAAGAAAGAAAGATTAAAGATTATCCAAATATAGACCCCTATAAGCGAAGTTGTTGGCGGAAATATCTCAACGGTTATTAAAAATTAATGAAAATTATGTTTTGCCTCGAACAGTATTAACGGTAACAAACAGCACTAAGTTAGGCAAGCAATACTAACTTTGTACTAGCAGTACAAAGTTTATACTAGCAGCACTAACTTTTGCACTTATAGTTTTTTGCAAACTACCAGCCATCAACGGATTTGATGATTCTTTACCAGTTGCTGTTTGCCCTGGAATAGCCAATTCTTTCTTGTCTGTGAGACATGGTGAATTGATGACCATTTTTTGTGTGGTGAATACCAACATGAATCAACTCAGCAGTATGAACCAAGTCATCAGCATTTACACCAAATCAGCATATCCATAATCATCATTTAAGCTTAAATCCTGCAAAATGTTAATTCCAAACACAAACCTGCATTACCATTAGTTCTATTTCCTGCATTGACTGGATGATAGTTCATATTATTTGTTAGAGAATCAATATCAAACAGCCATTCTGGTCCACTCCCGGCAACATTTGGTTTATTTTCAAGAAAGTTTACATGCAGGTTTTCCTCTACCTTCTTAGTTCTACTATTAAATACTCTAAAAGCCTTGCTATTAATAGAGTAACCAAATAAGAAGCCCTCATCAGCCTTTCTATCAAACTTGCCTAGGTGATTAAGGGTGTTAAGAATAGTAACTGGTAAAGAATCATCAAATCCGTTGATCGTGCCGGATTCACACCGTAAATATATATAAAATATAATAAAATATAAAATATATATAGAAGTGTAAAAACCAACAATCAATGATACCGAGAAGTAGTATAGAGCTTTCCCGGGTCGTAAATCCCCAACGAGGCTGGAATGTAAATCAGATTTCGATCGATGATTGTGTTTGAAGGAAGGAATGAGTTTGGGATGTTAAATAAGTCAAAATAAAACAAATAACGGACCTAAACGTTTAAGAAAACCTAAATTATGAATTTAACTAGAAAACGATAACCCCGAATCCGTAAAATAAGGGGGAAACCTTAAAATCTTAAAAATAAACCTACGGAAATTTTTCAACTTCTAAATATTATAACGGGTAAATTAACGAAGAATGAAAAGGACTATTAAGACCGAAAACGGAGGTACGTTTGACCCAAAAACGTGGTTAAAAATCAAAAACACGTACCCGGAACCCGTCTTTAAAGAGAGAGTTATAAAAATGACCCAACGAAACTTTTTATATTTTTCCTACAAATAGATGACAAAAGAATTCAATCCCCCTTCGACTAATAACTTTGTAAAAGTAGCAAAGTGTTTGTCAAAAAGGGGAAAGAATCAATAGCTTGCGACAAAATACCCATACTAGGATATTGCCGTGTCCTCACGCAATGCTATGAAGTAAGCACTTACGAAAACTAAGATTCTCAATCCCCCTCGACTAATAACTTTGAAAAGTAGCAAAGTGTTTGTCAAAGGAAAGAATCAATAGCTTCGACAAATCCCGATTAACACCATTATTTTGTATGTACATTGACTACTCTAATTTTTTTTATTTTTTTTTTGATTTTTTTTCATTTTTTGAATGGCTTGTCTTTCTTATTTAACTCACAATGGGATCATAGAGTGAGAAACGTCCATAGAGTGATCTACGGTTGGCCTTAGGAAATTTACATCGGTCCCCGAATTTTTCGACTAGTCTAAGTCCAAGCTATTAAAACGAGATCATTGTCGGATATAAGTTAGGTGTAAAGCCCTCATACTTATGACTGTGAAATTTGAATCCCGTCATGGATAAATGATTACGTGTGTGTGCTCGATTTAACTCAACCTTAGTTAGAACAAATTATTATCTTAGTAACAAAATGATATCGTGACTCAAAGCTAACAAATTTATTAAAGACTTTGCATTTGATTTTATAGATACTTCAATAATTATTATTTTTTTATTTATTTATTTATTTATTTATTTATTTATTTATTTATTTATTTTTTATTTTTTTTGCATAAAGTTCTAAAGCTAGGAATGCGTTGCGTAGTTTTTTGAACTCCTACCTAGCCTGCTTCCCTTGTAGCGATATCACAACCAACGTCCGGTGTTATAGTTTGAAAACCACCCCGTGCTAGCGTTTATTGGGAAATATATCAACAAACTTCTTCTATATGGATTAGGTTTGTGTCTTTGTTTGCAACCCTCAACATTAGACCGTTATTCAAAGTGAGATATCACGAACAACCAAGTCCCTTGAAGACTAAGGATGTCTTAGTTTGAAACCCCACCTCAGTGGTTTGCGGAGTGGGATATCACGACCACATCTATTACTTGCTCACATATAAATAAAATGAAAGTGCTTTATTGGCATTAATCTTTTCAAAACTTTTGCTTTTTGTAAGAATCAAGTCACAAATTTGAAGTTTTGTCTGAAAACATCGATTGACTTAGCGGAATTAAAATCGAACACGTATGTTTAGGCGGATTAGATGCTTTGGGAGAGAAAAAAGAACACAAGTACTATTCATTTAAGTTTTTAGACGAATCTTGCATTGACAAATAAACTTATATTTAAACCTATATCATTTTTGTTCTTCACTTAAGAAATTCAAAGCAATAGAATTCGTTGATAGCTTTGGCCTAATAGAACTTGCTAGGGCTCAAACTCGCTCCGGTGATCGAGTCCAAAATTTATTCTTTCTCTTACCCAAAAAAAGACAAAAACATTTATTTTTATTTTTGATAATTTTTAATTTTTAAAATTTATTTTTTTTTTTTTTTTTGATATTTTTGCATAAGTTTTGGTTGGTAAAACGCAAGGATATATGTTGATACAACAAGACTGAAGTGAAAAAATCAAGTCGAAGGTTCCCCCCCCCCATTACTAGACTAAACATCGTCCTCGATGTTTCAAAGGAGGTACCTTCGTAAATCTCTAAGGCCGTTTATGAATGTGCCAAAAGATTAAAACGTTAGTCGATTAGATTTTGGATACTGATTTCCATAATGATGATGTGGTTGTGAAGCTCGAGTAAATGACAGAATCGAGAGGTAGCCTTCACAATACGGGATGCCTGGATCATACAAAAGCAACAAAAATAGCGACAGAACTCGGGGTTTGTAATGGAAAAAATAAGAATCTCGCACACTCACAATCAATTATTTTTTACATACTTCGCTATAAGGCATGGGGTGCCTCCACGAAGCGCTTGTTTAGTGTCCCGGACGCTTGACCCGTCCCCGAATTTATTGGTTCTATGGGAACGTTTGGAGATCTGGACAAACCGGGTGGTACGTCCCCTCCAGTATGTTGATACGATGACCATTCACTTTAAAAGTTGGGCCCGGAGTTTTGAGGATAGATCGACGGTGCCATAAGGAAATTGGAAACGGTGAATGGTCCGACCAACGGGATTCTTAATTTGCTCCGAGAAAATCTTCACCGTCTAGAAGTGATGAGGAGGGACACGATCACCAAACGTTGAAACGCGGTTTTTGATTCATAGCATAGTGTATCTCTGGTTTTCTCTTTATAAATCAAAGAGTTCTCGTAGGCATGATCACGAATGTTCATTTAGTTCATTCTGTTGAACTTTCCGTGACCCCCGTCGTTTGAACATCAAAATTTGGTATGCTTGAGGGCCTAGTAGGCTTTGTGCTCTAAATCGATCGGTAGATGACATGCCTTTCCATACACAAGCTTATAATGGAAGTACACACTCGATGGGTTGTTTTGTATGCTGTGCGTATGGCCTATAAAGCAATATCGAATTTATCCGACCAGGAGGCACGATTTTCTACAACGGTTCTCTCAGGACTACTCTTTAAACCACGATTTGACACTCTCTTGCACTTGTTAGTGGGTGATACGCGGTGGAGAGGACGATGAGTTACTCCATACTTAAGCATGACTTTTGTTACAATTGGTCATTGACAAAAGTGAGTTCGCGATCACTTATGTTAAGTCGGGGTAGCACCAAAGCGAGAGAACGAGAGTTTTCAAAAATTTACAGACAACTAGTGCATCATTGGTGGGAGCGCTTTTGCATTCGACCCATTTTGACAAATAGTCAACAGCCACGAGTTATTTCTTGTTCATATTGTGACGGGTACTGCCCCATAAAATTCAATGCCCCAGATGTCAAGATTTCGCAAAATTGGATGGAGTTTTGTGGCATCTCATACGTTGCGTAATTTTTACTTGAAGTCTGACAATATGACAACGGGTGACAAAGTCATGGCATCTTGTAGATTGGTGGGCAACTAGAATCCTGAATCGAAGATGATTTTTTTATGGCTGTGTAAGTGGCAAAATAGTGTCCACAGTAGGTCCAATGTGCAGCTTTTGAGAATGTTAGCTTCTTGGCAGAAACACAACGTATTATCACCTGATCAGCAACACAAGATCTTAAACAGAAAGGATATCCCAGAATTAGTGTTGACTCCTTGAAGAAATTATTTTTTTGTTGGGATGTCATTCATTAATCACGATTTCCCGCGCATGGTAATTTGCAAAGTCTGCAAACTCATGGGGTAACTTTGATCTTGAAAGAGCAATCGAACCAAGAGTCTAAAGAGAAATGCCTTCATTGATTTCTTTGTTCTCGAGTCTGTCTGCATGCGGATATTTCAAGTTCTGGGAAGATGATCGGCGGCGAGATCTCAGCTCCTTTTTGTCTCGAATTTCAATGTCTAAGTTCTTGGAGCAACAAGAGTCCACGCATGAGTCTTGCATTAGATCTTCTGGCCCAAAACGATACTTGATGGACAGAATGGCAGTATTTACTTTGCTTTTGGACGATGACAAGATATGAACGAACACTTCTCAAAGGCATGACACCACAGCAGTAATTCTTTTTCGTGTAGTGTAGTGAGTTTGAGCCTTCGTTCATAAGTCTTGCTAGCATAGTGTATAGGTTGAAATGCTTGTTTTTTATTTGCACGAGGACTGCACCTAATTGCGAAGTCGCTAGCATCGCCCATTAGTTTCAAAAGAAAGTTCCCAGTCGGGAGCAATTAAGATCGGAGCCTCAGTCTGTTTCTTTTGAGTGTATAAAGGAATCGATACACTCTTAGAAAGAAAAGGGGAGTCTCTTTTCAAGCAAACAATGAGTCTTAGGACGGGCGATTTTGGAAAAGTCTTGAATGAATCGTCGGTAAAAACCGACGTGCCCAAGGAAACTACGGACACCTTTGACAGAAGTTGGATGAGGGAGTTTAGCTATTACTTCGACTTTAGCTCTATCAACCTCAAGTCTCAGACTTTAGAAATTTTATGTCGAGAACAATGCCCTTCCTTTACATAAAAGGCTCTTTTACCCTGTTTTAGAGACAAAATTGGTGTCATTCTAACCGTTTCAACATCTTTTCTAAATGGGTTAGGCAGTGGTGGAAGAGTACCAAAGGACCGAAAGTCATCCATGGAATCTTCCATCGTTTTTTCAATCATATCGTGGAAGATTGCCATCATACATCTTTGGAATGTGCCAGGAGCATTGCATAGCCCAAAAGGCATGCGTCGTTAAGCATAAGTTCGATGTTTGGGCAGTAATGTTTTCTTTTCTTGATTCTTTTTGGGTCATTGGGAACTGGAAGTATACCGAGAGCCCATCGAGAAAAGTAGTATTCGTTTCCTGCTAGTCTTTCGAGCATTTGGTCCATGAATGGTAATGGGAAGTGGTCCTTTCGGGTGGCTTCATTAAGCTTCTGTAATCAATACATACTCGCCAATCCCTGTGACAATGAGTAGGAATCAGCTCATTTTCATTCATTTTGTGATGACAGTCATACTCCTTTTTTTAGGTACACAGTGTTTCCGGGGTCACCAAAGGGATGTCAGAGATGGGAAAATCAATCCAGCGTCAAGGAGTTTTAGTTTTTCAACATCCTTTATTGATCTCATGGAAATTTTGGGTTTACCCTTCTCTGACTTTGCACAGATGGGTTCATAGTCCTCTTCCATTAGAATTTTGTGAGTACAAAATTCTGGGCTAACACCCTTTATGTCGGGGAGTTTCAAGCCGATTGGCTCGCTTGTGGGACTTATGAACCTTGAAGTTGATGCCATTTAATCATTTTTAAGTCTTTAGCAATTGATGACAGGAAACCTTATTGTCGCCTTCTAAAAATGGTTATTAAGTATGTGGTTGGTAGTTCCTTAGTTCAACCGCGGGAGGTTCATCACATGGAAGGGTTCATAGGTTTTTAGCTTCACAGAGTTTGAGTTCTTTTCCTAACTTACAGGATATATTGTTCATGATTTGGGCGGGGGGGTGGTGGTTCACTGTTCAAAATTGCCTCTAGAATCAGGTTGTCACCTAAGGATCCTGTAAGGTTAGTTTGATCAATTTCTAGATGAAGTTGGATCCTCTTCTAGAGCAAGAAACGATCTGCTCTTCAAACAATGAGAAAATCACTGTCCCCGAAGGAGTGAGAGTTGGAGAAGCAGTAGTAGAAACAAATAGGTCAGAATTTTGGAGTGGATTGCCACTCGCGTTCTCGTTTTGAAAATCCTAGGACCTTTGAGAATAATTCCATCTCAAAGCCATATCGATGACGTTCGAATTTTGTGACCGTCATGATGGTGTAATCAGCTGTGTATTTTTGAAGTTTGGTCCATGTTGATGTGATGGATTCTTCTGCCAACACGGAAGGGTAATCTCGCGTCATTAGACTTCTATCAAAGCATGACTTGTTTTTAAGAAACTTAGCCCGAGATATTCAGGGGACTCGGGGGTCTGGTTCAAAATCAACAACTACGAAGTCAGCTGGAAATTGAAATTTTCCCACATTTATAAAGACATCTTCAGCAATACCAATCGGTTCAGTGATTGAACGATCAGCTAGTTCTAATGTCATGCATGTTGGGGTCAATTCAGAAAGAGATAGACTTTTCCATACAGAATAAGGCATGAGATTAATGCTCGCACCAAGATCGGCTAAAGCGTTGCATGTAGTAATCCCCGTAAATTCACATGGAATTAGAAATCGGCCAGGGTCTCCATGGTTTCTTTGTAACTTGTTGAGGTTGACGTTTCTGACAAGTTTTCATTTAAAGGAGTCTGCCAATTTCGCTTTAAATTTTTTTTTTTCCTTGTTTTCAAAATCAAATGAGTTTTTTTAAAGTTGAAGCACATTAGGCTTGAGATCATGGCATCTGGTGAAGCTAATCTCGAAACTTAAGTCTCTAAGATTTCATAGAATTTCTAGATTTGATGTTTAGCTTTTTCATTGGCCTTTCATCATATATTCGTGATGGAATAGGAATTGATGTTTTAGGAACTGGAGGGAAAACAGGAACATTAGGCACAGGATTTGGATACGTGCGTCTGAATTTTGGAACAACAGGAGGTTGTTGACGTCTTTCGAGTGCTTCCGTTATTAGCATGGAGGCATTCGTTCCTTTGTCACCTAGAACATCTTGATTAACTGCTTTCGGTACCTTGGATGGTATCACAATTCGGGTAGTGGATAACCTTTATTTAAATCTTTCATTGGGTTTGGTAAACTGTGTGTACAGGAAGAGTTCCAGAAACCGGAGTGGAAGCATGTTTTAGCAGTAACAAATTTTTGAAAGCATATCAGTCAAAATTTGCCATTTGGGATAGCAGGTTTTGACCTTGGTTTTGCATCGTTTCTCAACACTGATCATTGGCTGTGACATATCTTTCAAAATCTGTTTTTGAACACGTGTGTCTGAGGAGCAGGTCCTCTGATGAGGCTATTGGTTGGATTAACAACCGGTTGTTGAACGGAGGTCAGATTATATCTGACCATGCGGTTGAAAATTGTTTCCTCTGTTTTGATTGAGTATTATTCCTCGATTGATATTGTTTTGTTAATTGGCATGAGGATTCTGAACTGGAGGGAATCCAGGAAGTTGGTCGAATTTGATTTGTGGACCATCGGAGGTTCGATAACCGAATTAGTTGGTTGAATATTGGCCGCTTGCGGCCTGGGACACATACTCATTGGATTTGACATGTACATGTTGTATTGGTGGCTGGACAGTTTTGATAAGAATGACTTCCCCAAAGTTACACAACTTTGTTCAAAAGCTTTTACGGGGCGGAAGCTGGGGTTTTTGGTTCTTTTCTATCTTGAATTAGTGACCGAACCATGGTCTTTAGTTCAGCAACTCAGATGAGACTGCTTGGGTGGAAGAGCTTTTACTCATTTTATGCTACAACACTTTGTTTCTTGATTGACGTACCTTAGACTTGATCTTGGATAATTTTTTAAACATTCTAGAGGCATTTTGTCTAAGAAAGTTACACAGCAGTGAGTTCAATGAATCTTGATCATTTGTTTTAGGGCTTTATAGAATGTATCGTAGTTGATGCAATTCTTGAAAAACCTGATGAGGGGCATCCATTAAAAGATCTTGAACGATCCAAGCTCATAAAAACGGTCTCATCAATTTTTGCTGAAATCTGTGATTTCATTTCTGAGATTTGTCGTTTTAGAGGAGCGGGAGAATTTGTTTAATAAATTTCGGAAACAAGGATCATCCCTATGTTTCAATCGGACCGAGGGGGTTCTTTTTCAGCCAAAATCCGGGCTGCCCCTTCGAGAGATAACGGGGAAAAGCATAAGTTTAACGACGTATTTGGTTTCGTTCGATTCTTATTGTAGAAGTCGATCTTGTTGAAATAACGGTGTGAGAATTGTGGGTCTTCTTTATCAGTTGCCAAAAAATGCTTGTTTTTGACAAGATTTAAAAGACCATGCTTGATCTCAAAGTTATTCGCGGTGATTTCAGGTATAACTATGCATCCTCGTACCTCGGTTGGGTGCAATTGCAGCCATAGTACGATTATCAGCCATCGAACTCTATGGGAGGATTATCAGGTTTCTCAAGGTTAGATGTTTCAACAGAAGTTTGTAGAACTTGTGGTGTCGACGTCTTAGGGATTTGAAACGAGTGCGCATGCACAAAATAAGGATGTACAAAAGGTAAATTTTACCACTAATCTTTTTTTGGTTTTTCAAAGATTGATTCACAATTTATTTTAACGGACAATGAGATAGGACAAAATAAACCAAATAATCAGCTTACTTCACGGTAGCTCTAAAGATAAACTCACAGTTGTGATGCGGTAGGAGTAGGAAGTAGCGCGGAAGCTTTTTCTCCTTTAGGGTCGTAGTTCTAGGAACTACCCTCCCTTATACCCACTCCTTATGTTTGTTCTACTTTCCGAGAGTGAGGTACGATCCGTAAGAGACACAAAAGGCAAGTTTTTAAATCTTTTGTTCGAGCTGGGAACCAACAAGTTCACCGGAACTTATTATGATAATACCTCAGTTGAGAATATTATATTTTGGTGTTTTACCAAGTTGTGAATTTTATTTTCTTTTTTTATGGACAATGTTTTTAGATTTTTGATTTTTCTTTGGTTTTTATACTGATAATTATACTAAAAAGAAATGAAAAATATTTTTGTACTTTTTTATTTTTATAATAAAAGAAAATATTCACAATTTCAAAAACAGATGGTCAAACGTAAAGACAAACGGTTGCACAGCCTCCCCGGCAACGGCGCCAAAAATTGATCGTGCCGGATTCACACCGTAAATATATATAATATATAATAAAATATAAAATATATAAAGAAGTGTAAAAACCAACAATCAATGATACCGAGAAGTAGAGTTATAGGCTTTTCCCGGGTCGTAATTCCCCAACGAGGCTGGATATGGCGAAATCGTTACGATAGAAGATTCCGAGTTGAAGATGGAATGAGTTTGGGAAGTTGAAAAAGTCAAATTAAACAATAACGGACCTAAACGTTTAAGAAAAACCTAAAATTATGAAATTAAACTAGAAAACGAAAACCCCCCCGAATCCGTACAAAAGGGGGAAAACTAAAATCTTTAAAAATAAACCCTACGGTTATAAAATTTTTAACTTTCTAAATACTCTACGGGTTTCAAAATCCGTAAAATGAAAACAAAGACCTAGACGATATACGGAGTTAGTTTGACCCAAAACGAGGGTAATACAAAAACCCGCTACCGGACCGTTATTAATAAGAGAGAAAGTATAAAAATGACCTACGGAAATCTTTTATATTTTCTCTACAAACTAGTTGATGGACCAAAGAAAATTTTCTAAAAAAAGCCAAATTATTTTTTTTGATTAATTTTTGATATTTTTATGAATTTAATAAATTTTAACTAATTAAATTTAAAAATATTTAACGTTTACAAAAAATTTCTGAATTTCCTAAAAATACTAGACTTAATAAGCTACCTACGAAAAAATAATAAGCACCCACCAGCTTTATCGATAAGCCCGCAAATAAAGCTTGTACAGCTTATAAGCCTTATAGGGGAAAACCCCTTAAATATTGTTGCCTTGAGTCTTAACGAAAAAGACCCGAAGGGCGCTAGGTGTTTTGAGTTGGTCAGTGTGTGTGGGACGTGAAAGGGGATGTATTGCTTGGTCCCGGGTTCTGGTCTTGCTCACCCGGACCAAATTATCTCCTTTTTTCTCTTTTTTAGAAACTCTAGGGTAGAAAGTGTAAAGGATTTAAACTAAAGGATAGGGGTGCAACGAAACTACTTAGGGGAATTTACACTATAGTGAAAACGGGTGCCCCTATACTATGAAAATGTGACAAATCTAACCCTACGATACAGCTTATTTTTTTGGCTTATTAAAAATTGATTTTTAGCAAAAACTCAAAACATAAAAGTTAAAGAACAGCTTAAAGTTAACAACTTTAACAAAGACACTTTTGACTTTGGTCAAAAGAATAAGCTATAAAATAAGCTTAGAGTGGGCAGCAAGCCAAATTGGCTTAAAAGCCAATTTGCTAAGTCTTATTGGTTGAATAAGCTGAGCCAAGGACTAAAATAAGCTAAAAAGGCTTAAACTAACTTAACTAAGCTAAAAGGAAAAGAAAAGCTATACTAATAAGCTAATGAAAAGGGCTTAAGTGACAGAAACATGAAATAAGCCTATAAGCTAAATTTTACTAAGTTATTTGAGCAAAATAAGCTAAGAAAAGGAAAAATAAGCACACTAACTAACTAACTTAACCTAAAAGCTTACTAGGACACAATTATGGTTATGGGATAAGCTCAATAAGCCAGAATGTGGCTTAAACCCCACAACAGTACTAACTTGGGTGTTAGTACTGTTGGTGTAAACAGCCAAAGGGCTTCTTTGGGCTTAAAAATAAGCAACCAAATAAGCTTATCAAGGGCTGAAACTTTGAGGGACTATACTAGAGCTTATAAGCTTTCAAAATAAGCCAAAGACTTGGGCTTGAGTTGGCTTAATGGCTGAGAACAATGAGCCAAAAGTTCCCCCTTTGCACCAGGGGAACTTTGAGGCAAAGTTTTGTTGAATGGCATATTTGAAAAGATTATTTTAAGCTGTCAAATAAGCTTCTTGAAAAGACAAAAAAGAGCATTAACAGATTTAGTACCTCTATCTAAGGGACTTGTTGCACAATTTGGAGCTTTGGAAATTAATTTTTCTTGCTTAGTTTTGAAAATGAAAAAGGTTGCTCTTGGGGGGAATGTTAAATCTGTTGGCCAACATAAGAACCTTGGTGACTTTTGACTCACAAAGTCAAAACACCAAGGGTTGTGGCAGCTTGGTTTTGACACACAAAATACACAATTTTGAATACTTAAACTCAGACCACAAGTGCTTAATCAAATAAGCACTTGTGGGTAACTAAAAAAAACTCCACAGTTTTGAACAAATTCTATACCTTTGAAAAAACAATTTCCAACTAAAAATGTTCTTAAAAACAGCTTACAAGTAGCTTAAATCTTGTGTTTAAACTGACCTAGTGACCTTAACCCATGCCAAGACCCTTTTTGACCCGTTTTGGTCTTGTGCCAAACACCCCTTTATCTCAAAACTGTCAAACCAAAGGGTGGTTAAAATCCAATTTTAAACTAAAACTTAAAAAAACTTTTATCTACTTCTACTTATTTTAACCTACTTAAGCTATTTTTAAAATAAAAATACTAGCTTATTAATGAAAATAAGCTAGTTTCTCTACTAGCTATTACTACACCTATGACAGTTTTTTAAGAAATAAGCTAATGTAACACAAACTTATGCAATAAAAACTCACAACAGGAGAATAACAACTTAAACTAATGTGTTTACAAAGACTCAAAGCAAATAAGCTAAAGGTTTAAGCTAAAAATTAAGCTAGAGTGAATTTTAGAAGATGAGACCTTGGAATTTGTTGTCTCAGAACCAAGGCCACTCTTTCTGAGTGAGTGGCCTATAAAACCTGTCCTAATGGCTCCCAAAGCCTCTAAACCTGAGCAATAAGCTCAATAAGCTTATGAGAGCTTATTTCTCCAAAAGCTTCCAAATTCACAATCCAATGAAATAAATTCAACTTAAAATAGTACTTAAGAACATTGAACAAGTATTAAACTGAATTTGAGCTTATTAACAAGGATAAGCTCAAATTAGCTTATTGAGAGCTTATTGAGTTAAAACGGCTTAATTTTTCATTAAAATGGAATTTATAAATGCGTAAAGGAGATTAACATAAAAATTACTTAAATGGACAATAAAAATTAACATTAAAATGAATATAGACTGAATTAAAACTTGAACACTTTGCAAATGGCTTACAAGGCTATTTATAGCCGAAAACTAAAACTATGTCTTCTCTCTTCTTTCTCTTTGTTGTGCTTCTTTGTAGACACACAAACACAGGTGTGTTTGTTGTGTGAGAGGTTTAAAGCTCTAATCTTGGCATCCCTTCATCTTTAAGATCAATCTCAGCGTCGACTACTGGGTCTTGGGGGATGTGGGTTTGCCAAAGTTGGCAAACTTTTTGGTGGGAAAGGTAGTGGAGGAGGGGGAGATGAATTAACCATGGTGGTGGTGATTGTTTTGTGGGGTAAAATTAAAAAAAACGGGTGTAAACTCCCCGTGAGTGTGTTTGAGTGAAAAAGGGGCGGGGGAAAAAAAAAAGGTTAGGGGGTATAAACAGAGTGTGTGTTTGTGGATTGGCAAAGTGGCCTCAGGGTTTAATCTTTCATTACATAGTTGGTCCTTATGGACTAACAGTATTAAGTCTATTAGTACTGTTAGTGTTTGTAGCCTCCCCTGGACCATTCATGTCACCTTCTTTTGCTGGATCCTTAACTCAATTCTTCTTACCAGCATCATCTTCAAGTAAGGACTCATCATCCTCAGAACTTGAAGGAACATTGGAACTTGTTTGAAGCAATGGTAATAAGATGTATTCTTGATCAGGTACCTTCTTTTTTCCACCTTGTCCTGCATCAGAATTAATCTCTAAACCTGCATTATTATTAGTTCTATTTCCTGCATTGATTGGATGATAGTTCATAGTATTTGTTAGAGAATCTATATCAAACAACCATTCTGGTCCACTCTCTGCAACATTTGGTTTATTTTCAAGAAAGTTTATATGCAGGTTTTCCTCTACCTTCTTGGTTCTACTATTAAAAACTCTAAAAGCCTTGCTATTAATAGAGTAACCAACTAAGAATCCCTCATCAGCCTTTCCATCAAACTTGCCTAGGTGATCAAGGGTGTTAAGAATTGTAACTGGACAGCCAAAAGGTCTCATAAAACTTATAATAGGTGTTCTACTAATTAAGAGTTCATAAGGTGTTTTATTATGAGGTTTAGTCACTAATACCCTGTTATGTACATAGCAAGCAGTATTAACTGCTTCAGCCTAAAATAGTATAGGTAATAATGAATCTGCCAACATAGTTCTAGCTGCCTCTATGAGAGTCCTATTCTTCCTTTCAGCAACTCTATTTTGCTGTGGAGTTCTGGCATTACTTAATTCCCTTTTAATCCCTTTGATTCCACAGAACTGATTTATCTCATAATTCTTAAACTCAGTCCCATTTTCAAACATGATGATTTTAACTTTGTGATTTAACTGGTTTTCTATGCCTGTTATAAAGTTTTTAAGGATTGAACTAGTCTCATCCTTTTTAGCTAAGAAGAAAACCCAACTAAATCTTCTATAGTCATCTGTGACCACTAGGCAATACATTTTACCCATAATACTCTTTACAAATGTAGGTCCAAATAAGTCCATATGCAAAATTTGTAAATGTTGGTTGATAGAATTCACAAGCTTTGACTTACAGGAGGCCTTGTGTTGCTTTCCTTTCTGACAAGCAACACAAGTGTGGTCCTTTTCAAAAAGCTTTGAAGGCAATCCTCTAACAAGATTTCCCTTCACAAGTTTGTTTATGGTTTTAAAGTTTATATGACCAAGCCTCCTATGCTACATTTTAGACTCATCATTTGTGGCCTTTGCAAATAGACAAGTCAAACCTTTTGAAGGAACAATGTTCTTTAGGTCAAAACTGTCCATATTGTCTTTCCTGGGTATCTTAAGCATCACTTGATTTTCATCAGGTAGCTTAAAATCAGGAGAAAGAATAAGACATTCAGTTTCAGTAAAAAGAACACTATTCTTTCTGTCACACATCTGTGAGACACTAAAAAGATTAAACTTAAGTTCTTTCACAAAGTACACATCTTCAAAGTCTAAATTTCTAGTTCTAATTTTACCTTTGCCAGTTATTTTACCTCCTTTAGAACTGCCTGCAAATGCAACAAATCCTCCGTCATAGTCTTGATACTCACTGAGATAGGACTTGTTTCTTGTCATATGCCTGGAGCATCCACTGTCAAAAATTCATGTATCTTTCAAAGCAACATGTGGATCACCCTGCATATTAAACACAAGAGAATTAGTTTCTCTTGGGGACCCAAGGCATTACTGACTTGAGCCTGCCTCTTGGATCAACATAGTTAAATTGTTTACAAATGTATGATCTACTATTTTTGGAGACATGATCTATTTCTTTAACCTTAGGTCTCCAAACCCAGCATGCTGAGGACTTAACAACATTAATCCCTTGTTCTCCAACAACACTTGTCACTCTTTTTCCTTTAGCAGTATTAACATAATTAACCTTAGCAGTATTAACTTTGTTATTCAAAATTCTGTTTTAAGTGCTGTTTGTTTGTAAAAAGGTCTCTTAGAAGGTGAATGTGACTTTTGAAAAACATTTGGTCTGGGTTTTGCAACATTTACTAAGATTTTGGGACCAGCTGTATTAATAGGCCTGGCAGTACTAATAGGTACTGCTGTTTTTAAAGAATTTTGCCTAGCAGTACTAATTGGTACTAAGCCAGACTTGGTTAAAACTGCTGTTGGAGCAAAATTCCTTCTAGGATTAGAGAAATTTTGATGATTAGTCCTCATAGCATTATTCCAAACTAGTCTAACTTCCCTTTGACCAGTTCCCTTTTTCACATTGTTCAAAACAGGTTTTTGTACCATCTTTTTATCGTGAAAATCACAGTCTTTAATTAGATGGTTAAAACTACTACACACAAAACAAGCTTTTGGAGTAAACTAAGATCTAACTCCTAATTTCTTAGACATTGGTTTATTCCAGTTCTTACTGTTATTCCTAGGCTTTTCACTAATATTCCTAGGTTCATCAGCTTGTTTAGGTTTTGGTTGAGCATTTTCAATCTCCCTAAACTCAGACTCATCCTCTTCACTGTTAGACACCCATTCTTTAATAATTGGGGCATCTATGTTTTTCTTAGTCTCATTTGAGGAATTTTTACTAACACTCTCATTTGCTTTAACACCATTGCCTTTAAATTCAGGCTGTTGCAATTCATTAAGGTCAGAATAGGACAAATCAATAGGTGGAGGTGAAAATAGGCATGTAGGTGGAGGTGCAACAACATTATAGTTATCAAAACCTATACCTTTTTTACTCTTGTTAGCTATTTGACTCCCTAACATTTCATCAAAGATCTTAGAGGCATTTTCAAAACTATTAAGTTTAATCTGATTGCTCTCTTTTTCTTTCTTAAGTCTTTCTATCTGTTGATTAAGATCTTTGATATCTAAGTCTTTAAATGAGGCATCTCTTTTTAATACAGCAATTTGGTCACAAAACATAACCTCATTTTTCTTGTAGAAAACTAATTGTTCTTTTACTGATGTTAGACCTCTTTTGTAGGTAGCTAGATCAAACTCAGATTTATTTAACTCTATTCTTAAGTTATCATACTGAGATTTAAGAGTTTCATAGTTCTTACGACATGAGTTAAAGCAAGATTTGTTATTTTGTACCTCTGAGTCAGAGAAGGCCATAAGAGCCATGTTGGTTGGAAGTTCCTTATCAGCCATAAAACTCCAATCAAAGCCTGCTCCATCAATAGCTATCATTGCTTTTGCAGAAGTGTCTTCCATACTCACAGTTCTCTTTGAGCCTTCTTGATTCCAGTTTCTACTTTCTTGATTCCTGGTCCTGTTTTCTTGATTTCTAGGACCTTTGCATTCCCTAGAAAAATGCCCCATCTTATGACAGTTGAAGCATTCTACCTTTGACTTATCATAACCAGCCACATCACTCCCATTTATGGTAATCTTTTTACCAGTTCTTTGGTAATACTTCCTTGCCCTCATACTAAGTAATGCAAGTTGCCACTTCAGATCCAATGCTTCAAGATCATCTTTATGAATCTGTTTAAGATCTTCATGGACTAGATGAGAGCTATTTGGTTGATTGGCCAGGAATGCATAGACTGTTGCATCACTTAAATTGGCAGAATTAGAACTAGCAGTACTAATTGTCGTGCTAGCAGTACTACTTGGAACACTAGCAGTATTAACATCATTAGTATTGCTAGGTGTAGATACAAAGGCTACATTCTGCGAGTTTGAGTTTGAGCTTGATGTAACAGTTCTCTTGACTTCTTGTTCAACAATTTTAAAATTGTTGTATAGATCATCAAAACTCATTGTGTCGAGATCTGGTTTGTTCCTCCGGAACACCACATGAGTGTTCCATTCAGCAAGTAAACTTCCTAAGAACTTAAAGTTGAGATCTTCTTGAGAGATGACCTCCCCCAAGATGGCCAACTGGCTAGCAATTTTCTAAAGTCTATTGAAGATTGAGTCAAGTGACTCTGTGCTAGGAGCATTAAAGTTTTCATACATCTGCTTCAAGAGTGTCTTTTGAGTCTTCTTCGTGGCATCATTGCCACCAAATCTAGCTTGTATGGCTTCAAACAATGTCTTGGCATCTTTATGTTGACTGAATGTCAAAAGATGTTCATTGGGTAGTGCCATCAATAGCATGCTCCTTGCTTTTACATCATTCTTCTTCTGTATCTTCTCTTCAGTTGTGACTGGAACTGTTATAGTTGTTGATGTAGAGGTACCATCTTCATTTGTTGTTGTTCGTACTGTAGGTTTGAAAGAATTTCCATTCTCTATCACCTCCCAAAGAGCATAATCTTGTATTTGAAAGAATTGCTCTATTCTTATTTTCCACATCTGATAGTCACCCTGCTTCAGAAGGGGTAACTTTGCCACATCACTGTTTTGAATTGTCTCTAGATCCATCTCTTTGTCTGAATAAAGAGTTATTCTTGATTAAGTTTTCAGAACACAAGCTCTGATACCACTTGTTGATCCCCTTTAGATCTTGACTAGCTTGTTAAGGCTTTAGTTATCTTAGATGAATTTAAAACAACCAAGGTAGAAACCTTGTGGTATATATATAAAGATTATGCAGAATTAATCTCTATATACTCAGAAGAACAATGAAACAATGAAACAGTAACGCAAGAACTTTCACTATATTAAATAATTCACAAAACAACTATATGTTTTGCCTAATAGCTATTACTAGATTGATATTTTCTAACTATGTTGTAAGGGTTCCTTTTATACACTAAGGAAACCTTAATGGGCTTACAAAACACGTTAAGTGATCATGCATATATATTCCTAATATATCTCATGCATATCACATAAGCAGTACTAACTATATAAAGCTAACAGTACTAATATCTAACTAGCAGTACTAACAATGTACTGACAGTACTAACTACAAAACTAACAGTACTAAGTTCATCAGCAGTATTAACTTGTAGAAGCTCTTAAATCCCAACAATCCTCCCCTAAACTTGTGATTTTTCTTCTAAATCATCAAGTTTCTAGTTTCTTGAATTAAGTGTTCTAGTCTGCACTGCTGAGGATTCTTTCAAACACTTTACTTCTTCTGAACTTGTGATCTTGTAAATCTGAGAAGTTCATATGTCATTTCACAATCATGATCAATCTCTAGTCTTCTACTCAACATCTTTGACAGCATTTCTTAAGTAAGTAGATACTTCTTTTCTACCATCATGTGGATTGCCATTCCAGTATTCATTAGTAGTATATGAATTCCACATGCGTCACATAATCTCCAGCTTATCAAGTTGTATTCCTGTTGATTCTTCCAAATTTCATCATCTTCATTAGGTTTAAATAAAACCTTCAAATCTTCCCAAAGTATCAAGTCATATCCTTCAGGTTTTGTTGACTTATACTTTTCTTTTACTAGCTTATGAAGGTCTTCTACATCCTGTCTGTCAAAATCATCAAGCATTTCACTGAGGATCTTGTAATTCTTAGAACTGTTATCTCCTTTGATGATTTTATAATACATTAAGTTTTCACTCAGAACATGTGTTTCCCAATCAACTATTGGATACTTAGTAGCCAAAGATTCTACATCCATAACAACTTCATCTCTTGGAACTATATCTAAATAAACTTTGAGTTCCTCCTTCTCTTTCTCATAATCAGCTGCTTTTTCCACATCAAGCTTTTGTTTCTTAGAAGTTTCCTTATCTTGAGTTTCTTTAGTCCTTTTCCTAGCAAGTGATTTCCTTCTTGTTCCTCCAGATTTCTTAGAAACCTCTTTCAGAATCTGTTCTTTCTCACCTTTTTGTTCTTCAACTGGTGTTGAGGACTCTTTTTCAATTTCAGACCTCATAGGAACAAAAATTTGATTTTGATCCCGTACCTTTTCAAAAATTGGTCTGATATCATCATAGCTCATTTTCTTAAAGTATTTGTGCTTGTATCGTCCTTGATTTACCAAATATGTAATCATGTTTTTCCTTGCTTGAGCTATTGATACAGGCTTATTCTTAAGAGAATGATACCTTAAAACACTTGGATCATTCCAATCAATAGTAGGCTCAGCTGCAACTCTTTGTCTTTCATCAAGTTGTCTTTGAATTTCTAGTGCAGCTTCAAAATTGAGTCTTTCTTGTTCTTGTTCTGTAATAGCTCTAGCCTGATCTTCTTCTTGAATCTTTCTTGCTAACTCCTCATCAACAGTTAACTGTACTTGTACTCTTTTTTTAACTTCTTTGGAGGCTCAGATTCTGTCATAATTTCCTTTCCTTTATTTTTCCTCTTTTCTGCACTTCTTCTGCTATACATAATCCTTCCAGC